>PVJA010000670.1:121030-157241 GCA_004027025.1 Myocastor coypus
TTTTTTTTTTTTTTTTTTTTTTTTTTTTTTTTTTTTTTTTTTTTTTTTTTGTCTTTTTGAAATGGTCTCACTATGCAGTTCAGGCTGGCCTTCAGCTCACTTTTGTAGCCCAGGATGGTCTTGAACTCTCACCGATCCTCCCCCCTCAGCCTCTCAAATGCTGGGATTATAGATGTGTGCCACCACGCCCGACCGCATGATGCTTTAAAATGTCTGTTCTTAATGAGTCTTTGAATGTGACTCATTCCTGTTCCATTCACAGAATGATCCCCAAAGGAGCTGTGCTTCTCTGCCTAGGAAATTATACTTGTGGTTTAAATCTGCTTAAGGCTCTATTCCTCACAGAGCCCATTGCTGAAGACCTTGTGTGGAACAGCAGCCATATCTAGTGCTGTGTAGTTCATCTGCAAGTGTGCCTTAACTTTAGAATGCTGTGCACTTTCCTAGATAGACAATGCCAAGTATTTACCGAACCTATGCAACTGCAGAACTCAAACTTTGTTGGATGGAATGGATCTCAGCTCTAACTGCAGATTACGGTCTCTTTCACACACTTCACAAACTTTGATGTTGCCTCAAATTCAGTCTTCGTGAGTGCAGAAGATGGTGTTTGGCCATAGATGGCATGAACTTGTATTGGATGTGGGGGGAAACAGAGCCTCAGTCCAGATTAGCGTTTCTCAACTTTCGCTCTCCTCATTCTACTGAACAGATGACTACTTATGCCGCAGGTTCGTTCTCTGCATTGCGGTTAACAACACTCTTGAATTTATAAAATGTTGTATATCTATTGCACATCCCCTCTACAACACACGCCTCCCCACACACATGTGTGTACACTGTTGTGAGAATGCACCACACACACACACACACACACACACGCACACACACACACACACACACAGTCCAATGTGACTTCTGACACCACTGAAGCTTTATGGAGAGAAAAGGAAAACCACCTCCAGTGTAGAAATAGTTTCTTCCTCAGCCTCTAATGGATGTAAAAATTTGAAGGGTTTTATAATTCTGATGTCTCCCTCTGGAACTTTTAGCCAGAAACTCAGAGAATTGGGAGATTTGCCCCCTTAGGACTGCAGATTCCACCTAAGTCCTCCTATCTTTGCATTGTATGCCACAGTCTACAATTCTTTCCTCTTTGTCCATCCTATTTCAAAGTATTTTCTCTTTCATCCTCTTTTTGGTATTTTGTACCAAAAGTATGGGGGGGTAATTTTTTTTTTTCTTTTTAACCTTTTATTTATTTGTTACAAGGTCTTGCTGCACAGCTTGGACTCTTAGAGACCCTGTTGTCTCAGTCTCCCCAGCGCTGCAATTGCATGTGCCACCATGCCTACTGGCAGTTCCAGGGCTGGCATGTTATGTGGTCATGAGGATCAAACCCAGGAACTTGCACTTGCCAGGAAGGTCCTCAGAATGCTGAGTTATCCCCTCAGCTGCTGGGGTGAAATTTCTTAATCAGAATTGGCCCAGCTTAGCTCTTGATTTTTAAATGCAGTTAAGAAGGGGAACTACAAAACTTCTTTTATCTTTCACAAAGGCTAGCTATAGAGGCCATATTTGTGTGGGGCTCACAGGACTCTAACAGGACAGACACGTGGTTTGTTTGGAGAACTGTCACACCATCTCTTAGATGCATGATGGATGAAAAATCAGTAAGTATTATTACTTGGGTGAAATAAAGCATCAGCAATTTTCAACATGCCATAAAGCAATAATATTTGGCTCATAATATTCAAGAGCATAATAACTATTACACATTTAATATATGGTAATTTTGAAGTATCTCAAACTGCATTGAATTTCTGAGAGTAGAATGAATAATTGTGCTGAAACACATGGTATGATGATTTTTTCTTCAATTAAGAGGCATTTTTATAGTGAACATCATTATTAAATGGGATAAATATTTGCATATGATACAGTATACAATCGTTTCATTAAAAATGTTATTTTTAAAATATGTGTTGGATCCTGAATCAT
Source organism: Myocastor coypus (assembly GCA_004027025.1). Taxonomy (NCBI): domain Eukaryota; kingdom Metazoa; phylum Chordata; class Mammalia; order Rodentia; family Myocastoridae; genus Myocastor; species Myocastor coypus. The sequence continues at coordinate 123,032 of PVJA010000670.1, forward strand.
GATATTTTAAAATGTCTGCTTTTAATGAGCCACTGAATATGTAGTAGCTTCCAGGTGATACACATTTGCAATATGGCTGTATTTGTCAACATAGGGGTGATTACATTTTCTTAAAATAGAATATTAGGATGCAGTGGTTCTTGTTTATAGGTGCTCCCAGAGAATTAAAAATACATAAAACCAAAATACTTTTTGAAAATATATTTTTTGTATCTATTCTTATCATATTAAGCAAATTTCCATTTTTCTTCAAATATAAACACTAAATAATCTTTATGTTGGTGTATCACACATCAGATGGAAAAGTACAGGAAAATTTCCATAAGAAAGAATACAAATCAATATAAAGATTTCTGTTGAAAATGCTATATATTAACTATCAGGCAATAAAAGAATATTGATCTCTCAAGTTGATACTTCATTTGAATTTGTATTTTGGAATATCCTATAGATAATATCAAACCATAACAAAATTAACGTGTTATTGGTGGTGCACACCTGTAGTTCCAGCACTTGTGAGGTTGAGGCAGGAGGATCGGCGCAAGTTTGAGACCAGCCTGGGCTATAAAAAGTGCACTCAAGGCCAGCCTGAACTTCATAGTGAGACCCTGTCTCAATAATAATAATAATAATAATAATAATAATAAAGTTTTTATTAAGACTGTGTTTTATTTCATTTGCAACAGTCACCTTAAATTTCAAGGAACTTCCTCATTTTATTTTCTAAATTTTTGTTTTTTGGTCTTTTTGAGACAGAGCCTCGCTATGCAGTTCAGGCTGGCCTTGAGCTCACTTTTTGTAACCCAGGCTGGTCTTGAACTCACACTGATCCTCCTGTCTCAGCCTCCAAAGTGCTGGGATTACAGGTGTGCGCCACCACACCCAGCGCTATTTTCTAAATTTTAACAGGTGTTTTAACAAAGAATATAAACATGATACACAGTGGTGTGGTGGGAGGAAATATTTTGATACAAGCACAACATGTTCAATGCTTAAATTGAGTTAAAAATATTTATCTCTTCAAATATTTATTATTTCTTTTCTTTTTTTTTAATGGAACCAGTGATAGAACTCAGGACCTTGCACTTGCCAGGCAGGTACTTGTACCGACTAACTATCTCTCTAGCCCCTAAACATTTATCATTTCTTTATGGGCAAAACTTTCAAAATCCATTTCATTGTTTATTTATTTATTTTTCATTTGTTTATTTGGTCTAGGACCTCACTACGCAGATCTGGCTCATAATCATCTTCCTGTTCTCCACCTCCCCAGCACTAGCATTACAGGTGTACACCCCCATGCCCAGACTCTGTCCCTGTACCCATTAATTAATTAGTTAATTAAAAAACAAATTTTTAAGTATGGAGTGTAGAACTTACCTATTTCTTTCTTTCTTTCTTTGACTTAAAATCTATGATCTGTACATAAGTTATGTATCAAATGTTGGACTGATGGACATTGGCGGACCTCAAGAATTCCAATAGCTTTTTGCTTTCCCAATGTTTTCATTGGCTAACTTTAGTCTAAGTTCGTGGTTTGGGGGTGTGCTTGAAAACACTGCCTTCTAATTTGCACAAAAATGACACAGAGGCTGTTGGCTCTAGCATAGGGCAAGGAAAAGAGAAAATCAACACAGACGCCTAAAGTGAGGATACTGGGGAACAGGAAGGGCTCTGCAGAGAAGTTATAATGGAGGAGAGGATGGTGGAGAAGCAACTTTATGCTGTAGAAGTAGTGGGAAATGAATAGCGAAGTCACACACATGTGATTCCGTGCTTTCCTACTCTGGCATGAGAAAGACTTTAAGGGCCTTGGCTTCTTGGGTAAGGGCTGCCAAGTGGTGAGGAAGACCTCTACGCAATTGTGTCGCATGCTGATGGGAAGGTGCTTAGGTGACCTTGTGCACTTGTGAGAACTCACAGAGCTTCACCCAGAGGGCAAGTTGCAACAAAGACGTGGGGGATAAGATCAAAAGGAGGAGAACCAGAACAAAGCCCCTTGACATGAAGGAGCACACCTGAGCCGCAGAGGAGGGTCGCAAACATCTGTGAGAAGGTAGATGGGATTCCAGACTATGAAATGGAGTGAAATAATAGGGCCTATGAGATAGCTCAGCAGACTGAGTGTCTGGTTAGGCAGGCTCAGGGACCAGAATTCAGTCCTCGGTACCACACGCCATGCTGGCCCTGAGCGGGAGATCGAGTCCAGGTGTAATGGCTGTAATCCCAGCCCTGGGGAGCCTGAAAACAGGAGGATGACTACAATTCCAAGCTGCCTAGTGAGACTCTGTACCAAGTACTTAAATAAACAAATAAATAAGCAAAAATTAAATGAAAGAAGACATTGATGTCTGGTATGCTGAGCTGTAAAAGGTTTAAATCAACAGCTTCCATCATTACCAGTTTTACCAATAAAACCCTGCAATTATGGAACATCCGATTATGTATAGAACTACTTTCTCTTAGTTCAGTGAGAAGCAATTTTTTGTACCAATAATCATACAGGATGTTTCATTTACATTTTGCATTTCTTATGGAAGAGACCCATTGTGTATTCCGGCATCTAAGTCTTATTTTTTTTTTAGTGGCACAATTCGTTTTTTTTTTTTTTGAATTTTAGTTTTCTCTTTTTTATTGCTTTTAATAAGAAGTAACAACGTGACAGTTTCAAAACACGTTAGTAATACATTTCCAGTATTTGATACAATGCCTATCGTTGCGCTCCTGGTAGTTATTCAGAGCACAGGGTGTAGACACCTGGGTAGTAGAAATAGGTGGTGGGACGACTTTTAAAAATCTGGTCACACACAGGATTAAGGACCTATAAGTGGCTGAGGCAGGAGGAACATCTGTGACTCTGGCTTGCATCTCCCAAGGGAGCAGGAATGGGACAATAGGATCATGGGACAAATGAGAATGGGATATGAAGACAGCGTCCAGCCCTGAAAGAGGTTTTTACTACAGTTCTTGCTGTAGTAGGAGAAGCCATTCCTGGCATTGGCCTGAAATCTACAGGTAGAACCAGATGACAGGAACCAGACAAATAAAGAGAAGCATCAGTGGAAGATCTGTCTCTCTTCTGTGACCTTCCCTTCCGTGGCTCTTCCATCCATAAGAGAAAATTTCACTTCGCTGTACACATTCAAATGCAGCTGACTCCAGAGTTGCCAGCTTATATAAACTGAGCTACCTTATGAGTAGAACAGTTAAACTGCAAGAACATAATTTTTGCTAATTGGAGCCATAGAAGAAGACTATGCAAACCAATTTAACCTTAAACATTTTCTTAACATATCTAGGCTTTGGCACTGTCACCTAAAAAACTGAACACATAGAAATGATATATCAAGAATCATTCAGCCCTATGATGTTGTGCTTCTATAGAATTAGTTGATGAAATTTGGCACAGTGTACTGAAAAAAAAAAAAAAAACAAACAGAGCGCCAGGTATCATATTTTATCCACTCAATAATCAGTCATATCATTTGTTTCCATAGACACTTCTAATTTATAAACAAAGATTTCTTTAATATTGATGCACTGAACCAAATCTCACTGTAACTGTCTCACTGTAACTGGTGTGTACTAGATGCATATCTCCAGCCCCATAATTTCTTTGTGTTACATGCTATGTTTCGATCATTTGTTTTTCTGTGCATGTATGTGACATTGTGATTCAAACTCATGACCATGGGTGTGCCAGGCAGGCATTGGTGCCACAGAGCTGTCTCACCAGCCGAATGAAATGGTTAACGCAGGAAAAAGTGCATTCTTTCCACCTCCAACATCTTCGGCTTGCCTTCTGCAACCATGTTAATTCTCACTTTATTGCTGTAATATCAGTTTTGTCAGATTTATGTAACTGGAGGTTCCACTCATCGATTGACCTTTATAGAAGCTGCCCCAAAATCCTACACATCCTCAGCTTGAAGGCCAGGCCAGTTCCCAGCTGTCATTTCGGTGGACAACGACATAGGCAGATCTTTGTGCATGTTTCATCTTGCGGGTTATTTGATTGTCCTTAAACAGAAATGTAAAAAAAGAAATCCGACAGGCAAACGTTTTAGAGATAAACTGTGTAGAAGCGAGAAATGAGAAGGGGTGAAATCACATAGTAGTATTTTGTGGAAATTATCAAGTAGTTAGACAAAAACAGGGCTCTAAACTCAGATAGTTTTTTTTAAGTCCTGTAACTATAAACATGTGGACGAATCTCTCCGATTCTAGTTCCTCATTTGTAAGGTCAGATAAAACATTAATGCTTGTGGGGTTTCTTTTCAAAAATAAAATAAGGTGTTTAACGCGTGGGCTGGAACACATGAGCAACTGGTTCTTGTTAGCACCTGGAGGCTGACGCTGAGAGCGCTCATTAAAATGCGCAGGAGCTTTGTCCTCGGTGGGAAGGGGCTGCAAGAACTAAATGAGCAGTATAAAAATATTTATTTCTTAAATGCAGTACTAGAGAGAAGATCACAGGAATCCACGCCTGACAACAGACAGGGAAAACGTTTGCAGTCGTTTTATGAGACAGCACAGCTGAGGTGACCAGAGTTTTGAAGTCCGGCAGATCAGGGCTCCAGTTCCGCCGTCTTTGAGACTCGCAGCTCTGTGATCTAGGGCAAGTGGCTGCACCTTGTGCAGATCGCTTTCCCCTCTGTGTAATTGAAATAAAATTGGCTATGAGAATGAAAGGAGAAGATAGCGCAGCGAGGCCCGGGTGCCGGTCAGGGCTCCGTAAACACCGGCATGGGCGTATTGCACTGTGAGCGCCACGTCTCACTGAAGCCTGCATTTCCGGAATGGAATTTTGACCCAACATAGATGACCCGAGGGCTTGCTACGTGAAGGGCGCTGGGTGGGGCCAGTGTGCGAGGAATGCTGGGATGCAGGCGGCGTTGATTCTGCCGCACAGAATTTACTACTTTAATAATTGACAGATTTCCATAAGGGGAAAGGATGAGGTTTTATTTTCTGCAGCTCTCGCGGCCTGACGTAGTGACTAGAATATATATGAGTCCCCGAACAACTTTAATTAAGCAACCGTAATGACGTGTGCGTGTACCGCACCTCCTTTCCAGAGCAAAAGCTCGTTGTGAAACTCAACCGCAGTGGTGCTTCAGGAGGGGAGATCATCTTTGTTCTCCGGTGGCGACGTTTTCTTGTTCTCAACAGAATGATGCTTGGCATGACTTTATTCATTGTCCGCTGCTGTTGGAAGGCTACCCTTGTTAATATTCCATTGATCGTTACCATTAATTGCTACCCAACACTGAATTTGAGGACTTCTGATTGAACGCAGCTGTCCCTCCCCATGTTTTAGCCACATGCCGCTAAAACAGATTGATCGTTATCCCAGACCAGCATCACCTGGGAGAAAGGAGAATTCTTGGGCTGTACCCCAAAACTATTGAACTGGGCATTTGGGGAGAGGGACACAGCGTCTGTTTTGATAGCCCCTCCTGGTGATAGCAACTATTGTTAAAAGTACACACACATCACACTTCACTGAGATTATCCGCCTTAGGAGCTTCCCCAACCTGCTGTCCCCTTGTCTTGTCTGCTCTTTCCAGACACTCTCCTTATCCTTTCAAGTTGTCATCTCCAGAAATGTAGATTTAAAAAAAAAAAAAAAAAAAAAAAATTCCTGGCCCTGTAAGGGACGCGAATCACATATCCGGAGGCTTAATTCTGTGCCGCAGAATAGCTCCACCATTTCTTTTTGTTTGCTTGCTTGGTTGTTTTGTTGTCGTTGTTGTTGGTTTGTGGGACTGGGGTTTGAACTCACAACCTTGCACTTGCCAGGCAGGCGCTTGTGCCACGGAGCTATCTCCCCAGGTCCAAGCTTCACCATTTCTGCCAAAGCTTTAGCGTGGGCTGGGCTTGCCCTGCTATGCCACTCTCCGCTGTACTCGCTGCTTTCCTTGTGTGTACTCATAAGTAATACGCGGCACAGCAGTAAGTAGCAGACGTAAACGTGTAGCGTTTATTAGGATCAGTCAGTGCAAGATATTCATGGGACAGGGCAGGCACCTCTGAAGGCCATGCAAGGATGCTTCCTGAAGATCCAGTCACATTTTTCCTTAAAGAGCTTTGCGACCCTGCAATTGTAACTGATGGCGGAAGAGGTAACAAACAGAGGAACCGTGCAATAAATGCATCACTTTCTTCTTACATCAGTCAGAATTCAGGTTTTCCTGTGTGAATATTTCCCCCATCACAATCACTTAAAAACAAGCTACCTGGCCTGGCAGGATGGCTCAGTGGTCTAAAGTGCCTGCTTAGGAAAGCTTAGGCGGCTGCAGGGACCGCGGTTCGATCCTCGGCACCACATGCTGTGCCAGCCCTGCCCTCGGGGCAGGCTGAGCCGGCCATAAAAATAAATAAATAAACAAACAAAAGTTCTGAAACAGGAAAAAAATAAACAATTCTTAAAAAAAAAAAAAAAAAAAAGCTACCCGTCTTACTCTTCACTCTCATAAAAAGGTTTGGAGAGACTTTTCCTTTGTTTGCTCATTTGTTATTGTTTGGCCCTTTCGATATCACCATTAGGAATTGCTTTAGAGACCCACCCTGAATACTAAATTTAAATAGTGACATGGCAGTCATTCTGATTGGATGAAAAGTGGAGTGCCATTCAAAAGGAATAGCTTGAACGTGTATATTTTCTGACCAATACGTTACACTTTCCCATTTCCCAGGTCTTCTACTTGCCTTACCATTGTGGTGGCTAGGTCTCACACGCTAATCTAAGGATATTTGGGAGATGAAATATACAAACATATTGCTTATTTCTATTAATTTTTTACACAGATAAATGCAATAGGATAAGAACCTACCACATTAGCTCAGATCTTTTTTTTAACATAATAAGTATATCTACTGTTGAAAACATGGAAAGATTAATCACTTGCAATTTTCCCTTCACATACATAAATAGAACATTTACTGTCTGATTTCTGAGAGGGTGAGTGTCAAAGTGAGTTCGGTGCAGAGGAGGAAAGTGACGAGAATGCCCTGTCAACTCCCCATCAGAGTGAAAAACCTTCCTCTGCTGGGCTTACATGTGTTGCATTGTTTGAGATTCTCAGGGCAGACAACAGAAAACATTTCAGGAACTGTAGAGAAAAAGTAATTCATCAAGATCCGTAACTATCCAACAGACAGGACTGCAGGAAGTCTTCGGGCTGACCTTTCAATATTGTCACCCCAAAGGGGCAGGTAGCTGTGGATCACAGGAGATGCTACTTCTTCATTGTCCAGTAGCTGTCACCAGAGTGGCAGGAGGAAGCCAAACCCATGCCTGCTTCAACCTGTGGCGGCTGTATGGATGTCAGACCTCTCTCTTGTGATTTGTCAGAGCCCCAAATCAATGGCTTGAACATGGGCATCCCGTTGGCATGTGCAAGGCAGATCTTTAAAGACATCTGTAACACATACCTTTTTCTCCTGCAATCTCTGATTTCTGGAAGACACTTTCAGACAAGCTTAGGTGACTAAGTGACTCAATAATATCACACCTATCATCCCATGTGCAGTATTCTTACAGGAACCAAGAGACATTTCATAATTACTCAACACATTAGTAATGCTTACTTGTCTGCCTGGATAATTTTAATTTCCCTCCACAACAGCTTTCTACTCTGCGTTAGCAGGTTCCTTTGCCCTGTACATGTTTGCTGGCTTTACCCAGGCTGACAACAGCAGGACAGTGGGAGAGGACATGAGGGAACCCAGTGTTAAGATCTCAAAATATAGCTGGTATTTCTGTAAATTATAAGAAGAGAGAGAAAATGAACCTTGCTTTGTGTTTGCAGCTTTAATAATTTCCTAACACTTTAGGCCTAAATATGATAAAAAAATTACTGATGCCATGAAGTATGGAGTTTTATCTGGTCCTCCTTGGGCCTCTTTTTTTCTTTTTTCTTTTTTTTTTTTTTTTTTTTTTTTTTTTTTTTTTTTTTTTTTTTTTTTTTTTTTTTTTTTTTTGTGGGACCAGGGTTCGAACTCATGACCTTGCACTTGCCCAGCAGGCACTTGTGCCTCAGAGCTATCTCCCCAGCCCCTGGGCCTCTTAAATAAAGAGGATCTTCAGCCACTTGTGCTGGGTGGCTCACTTTGCAACGTCCTGTCTCCTCTCCAGGTTAATAACAGCGCCCCTGGTCTTCCCAGTGTCCATAGGGTTTCCTGACCATTGCTATATGCACTGGACCTTTCCTAAGCTCTTCTCAGCCACTTCCGTTTTCAGTGTGATGAATGCCAGGTTTCTGGCTGCCTGATTCCTTGCATAACATTACAACAAAAATCAATTTCTTTACTTAAGGCATACTCATACTCATGAACAACTTAGGGAAGGAAACTCCCTAAAGGACAGTATGATCAACAAGGCTCCTTATTATAAGCTACAAGCCTGTGAAAATACAGTTTTTATAACAGATATAGATTCTCAGGAGAAATTGCAGTAATTCTAGTGCCTAGTCTTAATTTGTATCCATTTTAATGGCATCGGAAACTTTTTTATCATATTTAAGCCTAAAATGTTAGAAAATTATTAAAGCTATAAGTGCAAAGTATGCAAAGAAAGTTTCATTTTGTCTCCCTTGTTGTAATTTACAGAAATACTAGCTATATTTTGGGATTTTAAGATTATTCTGTAGTAACTTAAAACGAAAAAAGTATACTTAATCTGTTAACAGAAGCCCTGGATTATATTTTACAAATTAATAGTTTGATTCTTTGATAATCCAAACTTTATTAGTTATTTAGGCAATCTGTCTTTCATGCTAAGACTAAAAGGTGTTAGTAGATTAAAAGGTGTTAGTCAAACCAATTTTAAAGAGATTAATAAATAAAACAGTCATTTGATTGTTCCTTTTGCAGTTCACCCAATTTATGCATGGAAGTTGAAGAGAAGTGAGTTTAAAATTTAAATTTCTATTGCTCTCCCTCTAAGCAGAGTAACTGTCTTCATTTTTTAATTGTAAGGGTTGCATTGCCAGTTTGAGTAAAGTGAATACAAACCAGACAGAGAAGAGGAAACCCATCAGGGGAAAGAGGCGCCAAATCCGAGAGAGGCAGCACTTTGCAGACTGAGGAGCCGGGAGCTCCAGCACTAGTAAGAGCCTGAGAGGTTGCACTTGGTACGGTTGGACTCCAGAGGGGAAGTCTGAGAAAGTTCTAAGGTGCAGCTGGAGGTTAGAGGAGTAGAAGACGCCCCATATAGCAATGATGAGATTCACATGAATCAGGTCAGGTTTGCTCTGTGCTCTGGGAACAAGGGAAGTTGGAGAGGCGGATACGAAGAATGGGCACCTTATATGCAGGGGCTGTGGCATGTCGCTCCATAATTCACTCTCTCTCATCCTATCTTATGTAATAAGATAGAGGCAGTACACTTCTTTCTGCTTGCATAGAAAAGTAAACTATATTAAAATAAAACTACCCACTCTTCTTAGCATGAAGTAGATTTATCGTAAGCTCTCTCTCTCTCCTCTCTGTCTTTCTCTGATCAAACACTGCTCACATAACTGGTAAATCTCCAAAGGTGATTATATCAATATCATGGTTTATGTCTACTTGTCCCCCAAAAGCCTCATGTAGTCATTGGGCAAGGACTTCTACGAATTGAGACTTGACACATGAGTCACTGGGATTATGTGTTTTAGTACTGAAGGGATTATCGGTCTGAGTAGGGCTGGGACTATGAGTGTGGTCTAGGGCAGATATCCTAAAGCAGAGAGCCTGATAGGAATATAAAGAGAGACAGAGAGACAGACTAGAGCTGTTGCTCTCTGCTGCCCTGTTTGGTCGATTGACTCTGCCACCATTTTGTTACTGTTCCACCACCATGAACTGGATGCTCTCTGCCCTGTTCCACTCAGCCTTGGGCCAGCCAAATATGGACTGAAACTTCCACAAACTGTGAGCTAAATAAACCTTTCCTTCCTTCATTTTGAGTGCCGGGTATTTGTCCCAGCAATGTGTAAAAAGTAACTAAGCCAGCCAAACATAAAGCAAATTTCCATACAGTCTCAGGAGAAGAGCTCCTGCTCTAGAAAATCTGATATTCCAAAGATCTCTTTGCTTGGATCAATGGAACACAAAGTTTCCTGATGGGGAGGGGGAAACACTACCTTCAAGAGAATCACACTAGAACCGGATACGTTGTTTGCTGTGGTGGTTTGAGCACTGCTGTCAGGGGACTGGTTCAAGACTCAGTGTCTGGCTCCGAGCTCCCTGCTGCCTCTGGGCTGAGTGCTACTGAATGCAGCCTGTGTGGAGACCCAGGAAGAGGCCATAACTTAGGAGCTAAATGCACAATGAGTTGATATTCGTCCCAGTAAGCACCCTACAATAAAATTGGGCATGGCTCGATTCTGTCTCTTTCTACTATCACAAAATAGACATTAGTGAAAGCGTTATGGATACCTCGATGCTTAAAGGAGGTCTGCATTTAAGAACTGTGCCTCTAGTTTTTCATTAAAAATGTAAGCAATAAAAACAAAATCTGAAAACAAGATTGTAGAAGAGTAGCAATGGTTAGTGCATTGCATAATATTATCTTCAAAGTTGTTTGTAAGATACAAGCATGAAAATCTGGTCAAATAATTTAGGCAAAGATCTATCTTTTCAATGAACTAGTAGCAATTAGTAGTTTAACTATCTTAAATATACATGTATATGCATATATATATATATATATATATATATATATATATATATATAGCTATAATTTCTAGGCATTAATATAAGTGCCTAATTTTCAAATATAAAAATGCACTATCTCTTCAAGACAAAATTTGTCATTTTTGTAATCCAAAATTGCTGTTTATTAAAGAATTGTCAGGGGCCAGGGAAATAGTTCAGTGGAATAGGTGCTTGCCTGGCAAGGGCAAAGTCTTGAGTTCAATCCCTGGTACCACCAAAAATTAAAATTTTTTTTAAATAAATGAATTTTCAGTTTTCTAAACAAGAAATAAAAGATCTACAAGATAATTTCAAAGCAGATTTACTCTTACCTCTCCCAAGTCATATCACTTCTGCTTGGCCCCACAGGTTGACGTTCGGCTGCGGCATTCATAGGCCTGTGCAAATGACACGTCACTAAGCATTTAAAGCTGATTATGTCTATCGAGAACCCAAGTCATAATCAAGCTGAAGCATGGGCATGAGTTCATTTTCACTTAAAATCAACACTGAGGAACATTGGGTAGAGTAAGGTAACCAGTGTCCCCCAAATAGTTTACCGGTGCATACTGTCACCCACTCACCTGGGTTATTTTGGTTTCCTGCCGTGAAAAGTTCATACAGAGTAGAGGTCAGTGAGACAGCTGTGGGCCGTAGATTTTAAAAATCAGGGTGCTGGCTCTGCTTTATGTGGAGAGCATTGCAGAGAACACAAGTCCCAGGTCAGACAAGGAACGTGCACGCCATAAACGTCAAGCGGTCTCTAAGTTCCTTTTAACCCTTTCTTGCTATTTCTTCTCCTCTTCCTCATCCTCCTCCTTCTGCTTCTCCTCCCTCTCCTCCTCCTCCATATCCTTCTCCATCTCCTTCTCCTCCCTCCTCTGCTCCCCTCCCCTTTCTCCCCCGCTTCTCCCTCCTCCTCCTTCCTCTTCTTGTGTGTGTATGTGCTCGAATTTCACCTTGACTGTTTACTTGAGTGACAAACCATAATTTTGTAGTTCCCGGCATTCTTAGTATGCACTTCATCTTCTGGACAGTCACGCTGCAGTGTCTAACAGTGAGCTCCAACACACAGAGTTAGCTCAAGTCTCCAGGCTCAGCTGATAATGCAGACGTTACAGTTTATAGACTGGTTATTGAGTTCACTATGTCTCTACACCCTGTTTATGTTGGGGAGGAAAATCTTCTATGGTATTTCAAACGAATCCAAACCAAAACCAAGGCATTACATCTTTTCATTGGAGAAAATCTTTATGCTATTTACCAAGACTCTGGCCTGTCTTTGAGAAAATAATTCTTAAATGTCTGTATAGCTAGCTTTCCTGTCCGTCTTTTGATATCAATTTTTAATTGCCAGCCAATAAGTCATTGAGAATATTTTATTGTTAAATAGCTAACTATAAAATCTGATATTTCTGATTAAACTGTTTCACATTGTATACAAAATTAATCTGTGATGTGTCTATACATATATCATAGAAATTATGGCAACCAGAAAAATGAATTTTTGAGATATCTTACTCCGTGCCCTAGGCTGTCCTAAAACTCAGGAATCTCGTGTTATATAAAAATGCTTCAGCCTTCCAAAGGCCTGGTCTGGGCTATCCTATTTCCAATTTAACAAAATAAATAAATAAATAAATAAATAAATAAATAAATAAATAAAATAAGCTTCACCCCTTTTAAGCTGACTTCTTCCCTTGCAATGTTATTCTTTTGCGCTCCTTCCTTAGCTACTTCTACTTTAAAAAAATATTTTATGCATTCATTTTTATTTATTTTCATACAAGGTCTCATTACATAGCTCAGACTCCCTGTGATCCTCCTATCTCAGCCTACCCAGTACTGGGATTATAGGAGGTGCCACCATTGTGGGCACCTCCTATAATAAGTATAAGTATCAGGGATCAAACCTGGGTCCTTGTGCTTTCTAGGTAGGCCCTTAGACAGCTGAGCTATCTCCATAGCCCTTAGCTACTTCTACTTTATCTAGAAAAATATACTCCCTATATCCATTTATAAGTTGAACCAAATTTATTTCTTAAATTAAACTGCTGTCTCATTTACACCTTTTGGAGACCATTTGTCTCAGGTAAAAAACTAATGGCACTAGCACCATGCCTGATACATTACAGACCCTCAACACATACGGGGAACATAAGAATGCTTAGGTAGAAGAACATCTGCCCATGACCTTTAGTCTATTCGCTAATCTCATGTTTTGTAACATTTTTGTAGTTTTCAAGTTTTACATTACAAAAGCAAATTTAAACATTCAAATTGCTTTTGCTATGCCGGAGATGATATAAAAATGTATGCCCTAATTTTTTACCTGAACATAAAATTTATAGTTAAAACCAATGTTCGGGGGAGGGGGGCTGAGGAATGAGCTCAGCAACTGCTTGCCTAGCAAATTTGGAACAATTTGGATTTGTTCTTGGGTACTGAAGAAAAAAAAAAAATAATAAGGGCTAGCAAGATAGCTCAGCAGACTGAAACACCTGCTTAGGCAAACTTAGGCAAAGCACAGGGACCATGGTTTAAGCCCTGACGTGACCTGGAATCTCACCCCCAGGGCAGGCTGAGCAGGTCAGAGTCCAGGTATGGTGGCGCATGTCTATAATCCCAGCACTGGTGAGGCTGAAGACCGGCAGATCACTTTGAGTCCGAACTGCGTCGTGAGATCCTGTAACCACCAAATACATTTAAAAATTGAAGTAGTAAAATAAAATATGCTTCACCTAATAGCCAGATTTCTACAAAAGACAAATGCAGGGTGTGCACAGAATGATAACTCATACACATTACTTTTTGCATGATGAGATATACACATTGTTAAGAGGATGTGACACATTTTGGAGATTCTATTGCACGGTAGAAATGGAAATATAACAAGAAGTCAAAAACAACTTTAATTCAGCCTTGAAAATTACTGTGGAACTCAGAAATCATATGTCACCCAGCAAGAGGAAATCCTTGAAACTTTGGACACAAAGAAACTCTTGACACAGGAACTCTGGGTTTCTCCATTGTCTTTGTTTTCTGAGACAAAGAAACTTGCAGACCATTTGCTGTACAATTTTAACAGAAACTTTCTGTCATCACAATGTTAATGTTTTAGATCTTTATTGGGAAAAGCAAAGAATTCTCTTGTAAGATGGAATCATGTGTTTTCATCCAGAGATAGCTTCTAACCTTGAGGCTACAAAGGTCCCACTTCTTCAAATGCATTCCAGGAAGCCGGTTTTCATTCTTTCATTGTTGAGTGCAAACTCTTCCCAAAGAGACTGATTTTGCTTACAGAGGTGTCGTAATTAATCATTGACTATAACCCAGCGATCTAGCTGAGACTGAGTAAATCCGATTAAAAGACTCTGTACTTTCTCTAGAATAAAAAGCATGCTCAGTGGCACTGTAGGTGCAAAACGTAGCTGCAAATAAGCAGGAATCCAGTAGATCAATTTTAAAACTGTAAAATCATATTTGCATAGAGATACATAATATTACTCAGGAAATAAAACATGGTAGATGAACTAATACTTTTGTGCACGGTAAAATAGATTATTTTTATAAATGACACATTCTAAAAAATGATTTATAATGAAAACACTGTTCCCTCCCAGTTCTGCCTCTTAATTCCTACTCTGAATGAGACCTCTTGCAATTCTGCCCATTTTATTTTTTCCCTTTTTTCTTTCTTTCTTTCTTTCTTTCTTTCTTTTATTTTATTTTTGGCTTTTAAGTTGCGTGTCCAATACTGGATTACATATTGATGTTTTCCTGATTTTTCACTTTAATATATTATTTCCTGGCTTCCATTTTCATTATCCTCCCCCTAAAAAAAGTCTAAATACATCAAACTTCCCTAAGCAGGTGAATTTGATAAATCATTACATCTGAATTGCATGTTATGTAAAATAACATTTACTTCATGAAGTTATTTTATTTTTCTCCTTGGCATTTAACATTTATCGTCTATATGCTTCATTTTCTGTTCATAGTTACTTTTAATTAATTTCCAAACCTATCAAAAGAGATCTGAATCTCTTCTTAGTATAATCACATCTGAAGTCCTCATTTCCCTTGGGTAGTTCGTGAGCTATGCTTTCTGAAGCCCTACCTCTCCCTGGACTCTTCACCACCTAGCCTGGCTAGCCTAAGTATTTCTCTTTGCCATTATTGCCCTAAATATTCCCCTTATATCAATGAAGTCCTCAGAACCACTCTCAAGTCCGTATTTGTTGCATTTTACACCATACATACACTTATGTATCTTTCAATCATGTATGCGCCAGTACAAAAGGCAAATGTTCTATGTTCAAAGACTTCAAGGGTCGGCCAAATAGCTCGGTGGATTAAAGCACCTGCAAGTAAACACAGAGGCTGGGACTTGATATCCTCCACCCCAGGGCGCGCTGAGATGACAATTGAGACTGGGCGTCCTGGCATGTGCCTGAAAACCCAGCTCTTGGGAGGCTGCAAATGGGTGGATTGATACGAGTCTCATCTAGCAGGGAGACATTGAACACCTTGTAGACTCTTCCCCACCCCCCCCCCAAAGATTTCAGTCTTTTGCTCTGGCCCCGAAGTCAGTGGAGATTCAATGAAATGACCCAGCTCCCAACCTGTGTCCCTGTTCTTCTAGACACAGATTCTCTTTTTTCCAATCACTCCAGCAAAGAAGCTGCAAGCCTTGCCCCCTGGCCCCCTGGGAGATATGTTGTTGAATGATTGCATATCATGTTAAAGAGCACTTGGGGTCCGATACCTCTTTGCACTTTTGGTTCATGCGTTGTAGTTCATGATGTGCATATCCTTTGAGTACAGTTGACACATGTGCATAACATTTCGTCTTTCCTTTTTTTCAACCCTTTTCCCTCCCACTCCCTCCATGTCTTGATCTTTTTCCATTCGAAAAATATCTATTTCTGGGCCAGGGAGATAGCTCAATAATATAAGCACCTGCCTGGCAAGTGCATGGTCCTAAGCTGGATCCCTGCTACTCCCAAAATAGAAGAAAAATATCCGTTTTCTGCATCTTATGATGTATATCATCTAAGAGAAACCATGTGACCGTGTAAGCTTATATATCCTTTTATTTCACTTAATATTATGGTTTCAAGCTACATCCATTTCCCTACAAACAACTCAACTCCAGAGTATCTGTATGGCTTTGGAATGACATTTCATCTCCTTTTGGGTGTTGTGCTCTCCAGTTTCACCTACACCTTGACTTTCAGTGGATCCTGCGCCTGGCTTGTTGGGCTTTTCAGATATTGCAGGATTTGCGGTACAAATAGACTCTGTTCAGTGCCCGCCGCAGTGCACGCTTCTGTCTCACACAAGACCTTTGGAGCTAAGCTTTTTCTGCTCTACTAAGCCATTAACACCCAATCTGTTTTCCAGGATCTGTTTTGTTGACTTTGTTTTCTCCTCCTTCTGTCTCTTCACACTTCACAAACATAGGCACTTTCTGCCGTTTTAAAAAAGCCATTGTCTTAGCAGAATTTCTCAAGAATTCCATGGCAGCTTCAGTCTTGTCTTGTGTCATCACCTGGAAGTGGCACAGCAGTGTCTCGCAGAGGTTCTACGCTCTCGGTTGTGTGTGAGCAACACCCTTTTTATTGCTATGCCATGTCTTTTGTGACATACCCCTGATGCTAGCCTTTGAGCTGCTCTGTTCAGCAACAATGCATGGCTTCACAGCCTTGATTAAAAACAAGTGCATTGCATTTTATGCACCATGGAAGGGGTGAACTTCTATACTGAATTTTAACAGTGACAATTCCAGATGATGAGTTCATAAGTATTTTACCACTTCTACTAGTTTATACCTCCAAAACTCTCAACAGTAGATATGTATTTACATTTATAATTTTAAGAGAACAAAATGAACAATGATAATTTTAAACTAAATTAATGCCCCAGAGGGCAAATGTTATTGTCACTGACTCTGAATCAGTTCAAGCTCAGGACTGCATAAAGAAACTTCAGCATTGTATTTCAGTGTTCCCAGGTGAAGGTGAAGGGAAACTCTGACATTGGGGTTCACAGTGTGCTTGGCTGAATAAATGCCACTTAGATACTGGCCATGCACTTTCAGGGGCATTGAACACTATTACAGCATCAAGGGTGAAAGACAGAAAAAAATACTCTGATGTGAAAGATGTTTATGAGAAATGGGTGCTAGTTTCTTTGTGGCAGCTTTGTACGACCAAGGATGGGCACCTTTATCTCCTTTGCCGATGATGTTTGAGACCATCTCAGAATCTGTTCTCATGCCAAAAGCTTTAAAAGATGAAAGCCAGCTGTTAGTATTTAGACACTATCAGGCTGGTGAGATAGCCCAGCAGTCTAAAGCGACTTCTTAGACGAGCTGGAAAAAAATATATTTAGACATTATCAAAATTATGTCTATCTTAACATCTCAGTTGTTCTCACAGAGCTAACTTCACAGTTTGCTTTTGTTCAGGATAGACAACTGGTTCGCAGGTGGAGCAATGTGTCAAAAAATCCTCTGAGCTGCATTTGCCTGGATCTCTCTGGTTTATTTTAATTTTTAAGGAGTAGCTAGGGCAGGGAAGGGAAGGGAAGATACACATAGAAAGCATGGTGTTGAAGAGAAATTATAATACCTGCATATCTATAGTTTTAACACCATAGTATATAAAATGCTGTGCTGTTGCACACATAAAAATCTTTTAGTATGTGGCTTTCTGCTCCAAGAACTATCCTCATCATATCCAAAGATAAGTTTCCCCAACCCCAGCCCTATTGTCTGAGCTTTTTTTCAATCAATACAGGCATATGTGTTGATTCATATTTTATTTTTACTTCACTAATTTATGTTTTAGTTTTGTTAGCTTTCAGTATAAAATTTCTATGCATATTAATCTTCTTACTGAGTTTGGAAATTCTTCCTGCTGATCGTATTGCTTAGTAGCTCTCCGTTCCTCTCAAGGGCCAGAAATTTATTCTTTCTTTGTCCTCTGCCCATTGTCTTTCGTCTCATTCCCCACTCAACAGATAATTGGCGAGCTTACTGTGTAACGCCTCAAGTGTTCAACAGGGTAGTCTTCAAAATCTTGACAATTCTGATGAATTAAATTATCACTAAAAGTGAATTTTCAAATTCATCACTGTCCTGCATAGGGTTGAATGCAGAAAATTACCACTGGAAAACAGCCTTCACTGTTTGCTTGACATTTACAATAAAATACAATTTTGGAAAGTACCTAGGCCATCAAGTATTTAGCATAAAAGACAGAGAATAGGAAACTTCACAACTGGTAAATATTGACCAAATAAGAAGAACATTTTCATGTATAAATTTATACTCAATTAAAAAAGAATGCATTTTTATTGTGCATTGAAGTGTACTGGAAGGGCGAAGCCAGTGCTAGTCTACAAATTTGCTGCCTGTTTTACAGTACAGTTCAGAAATTCATAATAGAAGTCTGATGTGAGTTTGTCTGTGTGGCTCATTTTCTGCTTGGAGAATCCATTCCCATCCATTTCTCTGCAACAGTAACTAGGAGCTACAGAATTCAATACAGAAAAACCGTCTAAGGCAAATTCAAAACTGTCTCTCATTCACTCGTAAGCAACACATAAAGAACATACAAGGTGCTTGAAAGTCCAATCTTTGCCACTTATTTCTCTGAAATATCTTCCCCTGTGAGAAGTGGTTTGAAATGATTTCCATTTGCCCCCCAGGATTTCAATATCTCCGTGAGAAAGAGACTCTTTTTGGTTTACTTGATATTTTTTCTTGGAGAGACATGATTCCCAACTACTCAGAGCCTATAAAGAAAAGAAGCTGAGTTTTTCAGGAACCTACCAATTTGACACTTATAAAGCCCAGACTTAGTAATCAAAGCATTTCCTTTAATGTAGTGAGACACGAGTTTTCCTATCGACTGGAAAAAATAAAGTTTTCATGAAACCAGAAGACCAATGAGACAACCAGAATATGCTAAAGAGGATATTTTTTGAGACTTAAAGACTTATAGTTTTCCATAACTTATAATAAATGATGATTTTTTTTTTATAGCTTTTGATATTTTCTTTTCAGCTGCTTTGAATATCGTAAGTCTACCAAAGTCTCATAGGACCAACGCTTGCAGGAGACTTGGAAATGTTGCAAAGCCAGGCCGCAAATGCTGTTTACAGAAAAAAAAAGTGCTTTAGCAGAAATGTAAATCTGGAAAAGACTGGAAGAAGTCTCCATTGCTGTCTAGCTCGAATTGTATCCCCATGCTCTCAATATATTAAGTAATTAAATATTTAATCAATATGATGAAAAACACATATGCATCATATTTTGACTGCCTAGTTTTAAAATAACTACTATAGGATGTCTTAATAAACTATGCATGTGGATAAATTACAGGTGAAATTAAAGGGAGCCATTTTCCTATTTCCTTGCTGGTCAAATTGTCTTGTAATGAAATTTAAATTCCACGGAGATTATGGAAGTTTTCTTTGGTTTTTCACATTCTATTTCTTGAACTGTAAACATTTCCTCTTGTAATGAAAGGTTTGCAGTGGTAGTCTTTTAACCACCGTCCAATCAAAAATGAACATCTTACCTACCTTGCCTACATCAAATATGAAGTCCTTAGGCAGGTCTGATATATTTCACTTGGCTTCAGAATAGAGGTTCATCACAGCGTCATAACTTTTGTATAAAACAAGAAAGTGGTAATTAAGAAGTAAATATTCATGGTGAGCTGTTATAGTGCAGTGGGATTTCGTTACTTTTCTCGGTTCTTATATCAATAGTTGACATCATTGGTTTTTTACTGTGCTTACTATCTGGACAAAAAAAAATGGCACAGAAAGTGAACAATTATTTCCCTCTAATTAGTTCATTTTAACCACTCTCTTCCCAAGATTTTCCAACATTTAACTATCTTTTATTAAGTAGTGTCTTGTATGCAAGTCGTGACACTTCTAAATTATTTCCCTATGAGAGTCTTGATATCAAAATCTACTCTACTATGTCCACTAAATACTAAAAAGACTTCTTCAAATTGAAACAAGTATAGCTGGTGAAAAATACCATGATTAATTCTTGTTTTGTTGCAAAACCAGAATACCGCCTTGCTGTAATGCATTGCCTACAATAAACAATTTAACATTTAGTATAAGGCTCCTGGGCCTTGTTTTCCTTCATTGTACTTGGGACAATATATTTCCAAGGTGTTGTGATGGGTTTGTTAATTTGCACCTATCTTGAAGGCATTCTAGAAAAGGTGACATTTGAAATAAGTCTGTCATTTAATGAGATGAGGAAGTGAGAGTTTTGAGGGTGGGGTTGTAATTTGCGTAATCATAGAGACCAGCAAGGATGGAAACAGAGTAAAACTGGAGTAATTATCATCAGAGAAGTATGACTGGGACTGCAGGATGACGTAGGATTTTCTACACGTTGGTGAGAGTGTTGCATTTTCTTCTTTGCATAGCCAAAGTCATGATTTCTTTTATTTTAGAATCTGCATATTTATTTAGCATTAAAAGCAGCACAATCTGATTTATGATTAAAAGGTTCACTTTGGGCATTTGCTAAAGTGGTAACGGAAGTTTTAATAGCTTATTTGCATTATATAATAACAAAGAAGGTGGCAGAAATTGCGAAGATTCGAGTTCTATGTTAAGGACAAATAAGATAAATAAAAGTACGTTTAAAAACATAACTTTCCTGGCCGGGCGTGGTGGCGCACGCCTATAATCCCAGCACTCGGGAGGCTGAGGCAGGAGGATTGGTGCGAGTTCGAGACCAGCCTGGGCTACAAAAGTGAGCTCAAGGCCAGCCTCAACTGCATAGCGAGACCCTGTCTCAAAAGGACAAAAAAATAATAATAATAATAATAACTTTCCTGATAAAAATATGTCACATCTTCAGTCAATTCCTGGGGTTTCATTTTCTAATCTATTATATGATAAATGATTTTCTTGATACTTTTAATTACTTCATTGTTAGTGTATAGACATGCTACAATGCAACCGACTTTTATACGTTGATTTTGTCTCGTATAATTTTACTGAATTAATTTCTCCAGTCTAACATGTTACTGAAGGGGTACTTGGGATTTCCTATGGAAATGATCATGCTGTCTCAAAGCAGGAAAAAATTAACTTCCTGCTTTCTAATTTTGATGCTTTCCATATTTCCCTCGTTGCTAGCTGTTCTACCTGATCACTGCTGATACTGTGAGTATATGTGCTGAAAGCTGATATCTGTCTTGCTCTCAGTCTGGGACTAAAGATTTGAACTTTCCTTTTAATTATGATTTTCACTATGATTTTGTCTTACATGGCCTGAATTTATTGAGATAGATTCTTTGAACACCTATCTATGTAGACTTTTAAGTATGAAAAATATTAAATTTTTCTCATTGTATTTTTTCGGCATCTGCTGAAGTAATCATTCGGTTTTTCGTCTTCATTCTGTTGCCACATCTATTGATTTGATGTATTGGACTATCCTTGAATCCTTAGGACAAGTTTCACCTTCTTCTGGTGAATGGCATTTAAAAAAAAATTGTATTTGTTTGTGACAGAGTCTCACCACACAGCTCCGACTCATAGTAATCCTCCTATTTTCAGCCTCTTCATTGCTGGCGTTACAGGCGTGCACTACCATCCCCAGGCTCTGTGATTGGCTCAGCCATATGCATGTGGTGGCGGAGATGGAACCCCAGTCCCTGTACTTGCCCAGGCTTGCCTAAGCAGGTACTTTGGTTCACTGAACTAGCTCCCCAACCCTTGAATGGTATTTTTAATAGGCTGCATTCAGGTGACTCTTTTAAAATTCTTTTCAGCCATCCTACGTATTTTGATTAGAGAACTTAACCCATTGACCCCAAGATCATTATGGATAAGTAAGGATTTACTATTATTTCTTGTTGTTCTCTAGGTTTTCAGTAGATTATGTGCCCCTTTCTTGATATCTTTCTCTGTGGCTAAATGATTATTGCTAGTCATTTTATATTCTAGTTATGTTATTTAAGATACTACAACCTTGATCACGAAATAAAAACAAAGAAAATCTTACCATTTAA
This sequence comes from Myocastor coypus, assembly GCA_004027025.1. Lineage (NCBI taxonomy): Eukaryota > Metazoa > Chordata > Mammalia > Rodentia > Myocastoridae > Myocastor > Myocastor coypus. The sequence continues at coordinate 144,781 of PVJA010000670.1, forward strand.
TTCCTATTCATTTTAATGTCACGTTTTATAATCTTTTGTCTAAGTTATTTTCTCAATTAAAATAATTATTCTTTTAGGCTTTGTACTAAAGTACAACCAGACTGGTGAGATAACTCGGCAGTCTAAGTGCCTACCTGGCAAGCATAAGTACCCGACCTGCAGGTCTGAAAACCAGGTGAGATGGCACATGCCTACCATGCCAGCACTGCGGGTACTGAAACCGGAGGAGTAGTACAAGTCTGGACTGCATGCCAAGACCTTGTGTCAAATAAAAAGATAAAATAAAATAAATTAAATTTATAAAAGAGAAAAATAAGGCATAAGGGATTTGCACATCTCCATTATAGCATCAAATGTTTCTGAATTCAGTAGTGTGCTTATGTTTATCAAAGAGCATTGTATAATCATATGATTTTTGTGTTCCTCTTTTCAGTGACGGCAAAGCATTCTCTTTAGCATTGCTTGTAAACAGTCTGGTTAGTCACAAAGTGGCCCAGCTTCTCTTTCAGGAAGTCCCCATCTGTCCCTCATTTTGAAAGAAGTTTTCCTCAGTGGAACTCTTCTGGCTGGCAGATTTTCTCTTTCGACACACACATGGATGTATCCATTCTACTTCGTTCTGTAGGGTTTCGGTTGAGAGGTTTCTCAGTCATATGGCGACTGCTGCATAGAGAATTCCTTATGTTATTTACTTCTTTTCTTTTTGTTGTTCCAGAATATTCTCTTTATCCATGGCATTTAAAAGTTCAAATATGTCTTTGGGTAATCTCATTCAGAATGACTCCGATTAAAGACATCTGACCTTCCCGTACCTGAACATTGAGCGTTTTCTCCACGTTTGGAAAACTGGCTGCTAGTATTCCTGTATTGCATCCCTTCAATCTTCTCTTTAGTAACAGTGTCTCAGTTTTGAGGCTATCCCACAAATCCTGTAAATTATCTTTATTCATTTATACACTTTTTCCCTTTGCCTATGTTTTCAAATTCGTGGATTCTTTCCTCTGAGTGATTCCAGCCTTGTTGTTCTCTCTTATAGCTTCTGTCCTGTTCATTGTGCTACGTAGCTCCAAGTCTTTCTTTTTCTTATTTCAACATGTTACCTTTCCTCTTCTGATATTATTTTCCTCATCATTCTGGGTCAGAACAGGACTTTAAGGACGTGGTCGCCTGTGTCTGCCACCAGGTAGCAGCTGCTTGAAATATGCTTGCTGTTGTGGGCTATCCAGAGTGTGGAGACGTAGATGCTGACTAGGCAATGGTGTGGAACCAGAATCAACTTTATTGCATGTGCATGAGGTTTGCCCTTGCGTGGTTCTGTCTGACACCGGTACTATACTAGTCTCAAGGCTCAAGATCTAGGCATGAGCCTGGAGTTCAAGGTCACGGGAGTCTTTACAGCACTGGGTTTAACTGCCGTGGGTCCTGAGTTTAACTTCTGTGGATCTAGTGCTGACAGTGAAAGCAAAGCTCTAAACCTAATTTCTTCTCTTGTCCAACATAGAAAGACTCTGTCTCCATCTATGTTGCCTGGACATAGAGATGACTTATCCTTTTTACTCCCTTGAATATATCTTTTTTTATTATTGAATCAGCAACAATATTAGGATCACTCAGTTTGTTTAGCTCTTTTGTGCATCTTTTGATGCACAGATGATCATTCCAATTGATGTTTAGCTGGAGAGATCACCTCTGAACAGGTGATCTGGCCTCCTCTGCCAGCTCACTTTGTTCCTCTTTGATCTATTTTTACAACCAAAGGTATGTTTGCATTTTTTGGAATCTTATTTTTATGTATATTCAGGTTAACTCTGCAGAGAAATCTTCCCAAAGGTTGTAAAGACAATGATGAAGAATTGTGTTTGAAAGGCCCTCATGGGGCCCAGGTTGATAGCTCTGTGGCACAAGCGCCTGGCTGGCAAGTGCAAGGTTGTGAGTTTTAACCCCCATCCCACCAAAAAAAAAAAGTCCTCATGTTTCAATTTGGCAAACTAAAATCACTTGGAAGCGGAAGTTGAACATAAAATAGAGATGGAGGAGAAACAAACGACAGTTAAGTCAGCCAAGTCTCTATTTATGGAAATTCTCAAGCCCGAGGGCCAAAGAAACATATAGAGACACAGATGTGTGCATACATATGTATGCATATATATGTCAATATATGTGGGGTATGTAAGAGACATAGGATATAGCATCATTTTGAAAATTTAGGCCTGCAGGAAAAAATATGGCACAATACCAAAAAAAAAAAAAAAAAATAGCACTTGGCAAAACTGACTGGGCCACATGGTCGTTCTTAGCTAGTGCAATAGGACAGATGCCAGAAATCAGGGTAATCTTAACAAAAATGTGGGGCTAAGGAGCAGGAACCGCTAGAATGGTGTGACCTAGATTCTCCGCACTTGCAAACTCCTTGGCCTGAAGTAAGACTAAACTCTCCAGTATTCATCCTAGGAGGCAGATTTATATCTCAGAACAGGGCTTCCCTCTAAGTGAGGTTGCTGCGTTCCCACAGAAACTTTGGTCTAGGCTCAGGGTTCCTCGTGTTCCAATGTTGGAGATGTAGCCCATGAGTGAGAGAGTCTCGGTTTAGATAACCACAGAGAGACTTGTGCAAAAAGGTTTTTATCTCCAGCAAATTTACAATTACAAGCTTTCAAAGGTAAATGCTCTCAGCTAAAGGGAGACAAGAGGTCCAAGGCCAAGACGAAGTCTATGTTAAGTGCTCTTGGCCAACAGAAGCCATTCTAGTATCATTGTCTCAGAACCAACGCTACATGATTCCGTGCAGTGGAACTAAACCTGAGAAATTCTGCCAAGAGAGAGCGATGTAAAATGTAATGTAAAATGTAAAATTGCCTACGCTGCCATCCTCTCAGTCAAATATGGAATTTGGCTGAAGCGGATTTGCTTATTCAAGAAACAAAGCAACCACACTCATTTGCTCCTAGCAGTGGGGAAAATAAACATGAAAGGCTAGTAGGATGTGCATAAAATTTTGATGAATGACACTTCCATGGCTAGACCAAGAAGCATGGGGCAAAGAAGGAAATAAGGCAAGAGCAGAAAGAGCAGATCTGTCAGGAAGGTGAGACTCAAAGAGGGTAAATAACTCAATTATTTGTTAATTAGTGGCTTGACAAAATTATGTATTTGTTCATACTAAAAGCATAATTTGTCTCACGCACTGCAAAAAAATAAATGAAAGGAAAAGCAAAATACATGCAGAGACAATTTACCAAACAGACACAGAGTTGCCCAATTAAGAAAAGAATGTGTATTTAGCGCATCAATAATAAGGGCTACAAAACTGGAATTACAAAGATGCATATCGAAAGAAATATTTGTAGAGTAGCCTGCACTGGGGGAACTGCTAACGCCGAAGCTGATTGGTCCAATCTTCCCCAAGGTGATTTGGCCGCCTGACCATTGAAATGCACTATTCCTCTAAAGACTGGGTAAAGCTCTTACACAGCATTGAAATGTTTTCACCGCAACAGAGTTTATAGCAAAAGATAGAAACAATCTATTATTAGAAGCTTGATGAAACTATGCCATAAAGTGAAATTTTCACTTGCGAAAACAGCAATTAAAAAAATAATTTTAAGTGTAAAAAAGTAAAATGTCAAGCATCACCGATAGTACTGCATTATTTGTGAGACTTCTGTAGTTAGCAAACATATTCTTAGAGAAATTTGAAGGTTGGATACAGTATTTAATAAAAATTGTCACAAAGTGGTGAGGTTATAGACTTTTTTTTGCCATTTTTCTTTGTTGGAAGTTTACCTTATGTTTCTTTCTCCTACAGATACTTGGTTATAGTCAGTGCAAATTGTCTTTATGCTATGAGAACATTTCATGTGGTTTCACTGATATTTGAAAAATGCCAACAGATTTTATTTCACATTGAGATTATTGGCCAGAGGTATCATAATTTCACTTATAACGTATATCCTAGCTCTGTTAGTTATCATTTACACCCTTTTATATTATTACTCTTTTGGATTTTTGAGAGGGGGTTTAGCTGTGTAATCCTAGCTGGTCTATCACTCCTAGTTTCAAGCAAACTTCCTGCCTCAGCCTCCCTAGCAGGTGGGGGAGGAGAAGTGTGTGTTAACCTGCCTGTTCATGAGCCCCTTTTGTGAACATTTGCATCACCATTTGGCTGGGGACATCTACAGAAGAGCACCACCACGTTTTATGATATAATGCAAAATTTTTAGATGAAGTAAACAGGAATAACTGGGGTTTCACACATGATTTTTATAAGAGTTTCTGGCTAGATATTTTGGATCAACCAACAAATGTCTCTGTTTTTGCGCCACAAAAAATACTGAGGTTTGAGCAATTTTAGCTCATCAGATCTTGAATGGGAATAGTAATAGAAAATGGAGAGGCGAAGAAAGAAAAGAACAACATCTAGTGTGCAGTACCGGAAAATACCTTCATTGACTAACCTTGTTCTTATGGCCAGGTGTGGCTGGCAAATCACTCAGGACCCCCACCCTATCTCTCTTCTCATAGAATTAGAGACTGTGTTTTTTCACACAGACACTAGAATCAGACTCGTGCTGGCCGGTTCTGGCCTCTCTGGGCTTCCTGCCATCGACTGTACTCAGCCCCATGCTCCTAATGCCAGAGTTGCTGCTGCTCTTAGAATCCATGTTAGAAATGGAAGGCAGGCATGGGTCACTTTCTTTAATACTTCATTTTGTACATGAGACAACATATCAGAAAATTTCATGAGGCTTTCTCTCTGTCTTTTCCTCTGTGACTAATCCCCATAGTACTAAAGATTCTTGTTAGTCATGCTAAATCTTTTCCTGCCTGGGTGGTAATTACAACCCTTTGTCTCTCATTTAAGAAGTGAAAAGTTGGGTGGAAAGAGCAACATTTGGAGGACTTTCTACAGTAGAAATAAAATATGGCCAGTGAGAGCTCAGCAGAGTAAGCACCTCTTTAGGCAAGTCCATAGACCCGGGTTTGACCCGCAGCACCATGTGAGGCACCACCTCTGCCGCCAGGGTACACTGAGCTGGCCACTGAGACTAGCAATGGTGGTGCATGCCTGTAATCTCAACCCTTGGGAGGCTGAAGACAGGAGAATAACTAGGAGTCTGAGCTGTGTAGTGAGACCCTGTATGAAATAGAGAAAGAAGAAGAAGAGAGAGAGAGAGAGAAAGAATGAAAGAATGAAAGAAAGAAAGAAAGAAAGAAAGAAAGAAATGATATTTAGGTTACTATTTCTTCCTCTATCTTTCTTTCTTCCTGTCCTCCCTTCTAATCAGATAGGACAGATATTAAAGAACCTTAACTTTTCACATTTAGTATTGCAGTCATACTCCACCAACTGTCTTATTGCTCTGTCTATGAAAAATATTCTCCTTTACACACACAGTATTGATGCCAAGTCATAGAGGTTTTGTTTCTGTTTTCATTCACAACCTGTCTCCAACTCATATGGCACAGCAGTGTGTGTTGGGACTGTGGACACAAGGAATGAGTCTAGCACTACCAAGCATTCCAAGAAGGATAACAAATTACAACTCAGACAATAGTTATAATCCAATGTGTTGTGTTCTGTATCATGTACATGTCATATGTCATAAATCATATGTCACATATCACATATATTATATATTACAAATTATTTTATGTTACCTCTGAAATTTTAAAATAACTGATATGAAGATAGATTGCAAGGATCTTTCCTAGGATTTTTGGCAGGTTGTGTCATTGAGAAGCTACAACTTCAATCATCCATCCATCCATCCATCTATCTATCCATCTATCTATCTATCCATCCACTGTACCATTAAACATACAAAAGGAAAGAAGAACCAATTTTGAAAGGCAATCAAATTCTATAAAACACAAAATTATTTATTTTACAATACTAATATAGGATAAAACAACATTCAAATACATTTAACCTTCCCCATCAGAGTATTTTCTCTTCACTGAAACAGCCATGAGTCACAGTCCTCGCAGGTGGTTCCTATTTACCAGGAGGTGCATGGATTCTAATTGGTGAGTGCTTGAGTTCCACTGTAACCTGCCATCTGGCTTCTTCACATTGATTAGTGAATCTCTGTGATCCAAAATTTTATCTTGGTCTCTGCTTTCATGCATCACACTTTCATCATGGCATATCTGACACCTCTCTAGAAGCATGGAGAAAAAATATTCTTGTCATGTTCAGTAGGCATAACTCTTTTTAGGAATTAAGATTTCTGGTTTTATTAGTCACATCACAGCAAAGTTGCAGAATTGAAACTTGGTGAACTTCACCCGTCAGTTTCCTCATCTATTCCTTAAAAACAGTTGGCTGGTTCTCCTAGGTACCCTGACTGTGATGCTGAGAAACTTACAGGCTTGAATTAGGGCTCTCTATGTGTTTTCCTGTCTGAGTTACTTCAGGTAGAGAAACGCAATCAAGGGCTTCAGTCAGGATGAAGGATGTGAGCACAAAGCACTGACTTATTTGCTAGGTAGGTAGGGTAAGCAGTGACACTCAGTGACAATGGGTGTGAAGAATTTACAAAAATAGGAGCTTATTCAGAGGACCACAGGACAAAATATGACTGACTTAAGAAGAGAAGCAATAGGAACTTAACTCTGCGTTAGATATTAGGGGACTTAGTTCATTATAAAAAATTATCTCTATATGAAAATGGGCACGTCCAACAAGTTTCTGAAACAGTTGTTATCTGAGCTTATATCTGTAGAGTGCAGCTTCTTTAAAGCTGGAATAAAAAGTTCATAATGTATGATTAGCTTCTAGGTAATCTTCCCTTTTTCCTTGTTTGTTCAAACAATTCCTTCTCTTAGTGTGTATCAAAGGCATTTATAAAATCACAGAAGATAAGGCAGATAATCAATGGAGTTTTCCTCCCTTAAGTACAAATTTTTCTTATGTGGAGTCTTTAGAATTTCTGAGCTTGCCGATAGTTGCCTTCACAATACCTTCAGAAGGAAACACAAGCATCTTTTTCTGTAATTGACAGTTCTCTGAGATGAGGGTGGATCAGTGTTAACAGTTTAAGATTATATTACATGAGATACTGAATAATGTATATTGAACTTCCCAGACGTGAGAACACCATGAAAATTTTCAGCTGTTGAATTTGGTTTCAAGCAGAACAAGACCTCACAGACACTAATGCTATTTTAGATTTGAGCAACCGGTAGCTGGAAATTAGGCAGAAGCATGTGAGACGCAATCTTCTAATAAAAATAATTGTTTAAGAGAGTAGAAAAGTCACGGGTGTGTCTGTCACAAGCTACTTCACTTAGAGTAGCTGAAACAAGTTGCCTGGTGTACAATAAGAAGAGAACAGAGAGGTCTCTAAAATTCAGCAAGGCTCATAAAGTTTTGCCTGAAACCCTGTCACTCGTTATTCATTCAGTGAAAACTTTCCCTTTATCTTCTTCGGGAAGCAAAGGGGTGAAAATTCTGTATAGATTTGTACCAGAGGTCACAAATCACACAATTTGAAATGAGTGCAAAACAGTGCCTTGTGCATATGCCATCAAACGGTAGGCTTCTTTCTAAATAGAATACTTTATTAATTTTATTATTTACTGCTCCTCAAAGTGGCATGGGATCTGTTGAATATGGAAATAGAACATTCGTCTTTTCTTCCCCAAGCTTGGTCCAATGGCTGAATCCACGTTAGCAAATGCTGTGGAATGAATCATCCTAGTATTATTAAAATCAACACAAAACAGAATACAGACATTAAGCATGGTAATCACAAGAAAACTGCTAATTAAGTTACAGCAAATAATATCCAGATCGAGTGTTTCAAAATGTCAAGTGAAATGTACAGATTCGGATAGATATGACTAATTAACCCTTTGAACCTACAATGAAATGAAAATCTGCTCGAGAGTAGTTTGGAGTGATATATAATCTACTTTATTTTCGTGATAAGTAACGCTTCACATCTCTAACATTTAAATTGTTTGTGAACAGTAGGAATTACAGTACCATTTTGAAGAGGTTTGGTTACTAACAATAGGAAATAAATCACTACTTGAGTCGTTTTATGTGGTATTGCAGACATTAAAACGTAAGACAAAAAGCAGTAGGGGCCCCTACAAGTCTGTTATAGTTTTCCTGGTGGTTGCATACAATCAGCTGTTTCTGCTATTATACAACCTCATAACGTGTCATAGGAGACTTCCATGTAAAACCAACCCTTGCTTTACATGACTTGTTGTCCTGCTGTTACATATTTACATGGTAGGAAGAGGCTTTGGAATCTTCTGACTCTCAAGAGTTGTTTTTTTGTTTTTGTTTTTGTTTTTTCCTTACCTTTGCAATACAATTTCTGTAGTTTATAATCTAACCTATAATGGTTTCTTCTGGTGTTTAATAAATGGCGCTAAAGAGAACAGTTATTGTTTTCCTCCCTGAAATTAAGATGTAACACGAGTAGAAATACAGTGGGAACACCGCTGAGTTTGGAGGTGAGTTTGCTGGGGTAGGATGTGCGTGACAGGTAGAGTGGAAACGCTGCACTGAGGGGTCATGAAACCTGGAAATGGGCGCATCGGTGGGAAAACACTTGGCGTAAGTTTGCCAGTGACTCAGCAGAGAAAGAGGAAATTATGTGTAGATCGTAAAGAAAACCTGACTCCTCACAACAAGAATTCTAAGACCTACGAATCAATGAACTGGCTGAAGGCAATATTCCAAATGTTAATCATGAAAATTTGGCAGATTTTTAAAAATTTTTTCCTAATCTATGTCTTGCTTTCTCTTATGGTTCTTATATATTTTAGAGGTTAATTTTCATGTGATTTTCTATTCTTTAAGTTGATCTATATTTCCTGCTATGAGTCTTATTCTTCACAAAAAATATTTTCCTCTATTCAAATGTCACAGAAACGTTTTATGTTTTCTTCTAAAATTTTAAAATGTCAGTATACAACTTTGATCCATTCCAAATTATTATTATTATTATTATTATTATTATTATTATTATTTATTACTATTATTTTATTATGACAGGCTCAGCGTGCTCTGGGGGTGGGACTGGTACACCATGTGGTGCCGGGGATCGAACTGCAGTCTCAGCGGTTGCCTCACCTTGCCTAATCAGGTGCTTCAGACTGCTGAGCCATCTCTCTGGCTCTCCCACAATTATTTTCATATAGGATAGGAAACACATACTTTTACACTTTTTCTCTCTGTATATGCTCATCTTTCTTAACTATGAAATGTGATCAAATTATAAAGTGAATGAAAAAATTTTAACAAAAATCATTACAGTGAAATATAATGCCACCTTGGCATTAGTTTACACTGGCGTTTTCTGCTTTCTTTGAACAACCATATCCCATTGTTCTTGCCACTTCGTATAGCAATTCCAGAGTCCTCTTTCCTAAATGTCTCTCTTCATCAACTACGATACGTGTATGTAGAATACTACTGCGGAGAGTACCAACCGACGCAGAGACAGAAAAGCAGGCTGCGAGAAACATCTGAGTCTGTCTGTGCTCATCTACTGCCTCACCAGGCCTTGTGCTGTGTGTCTTCCTTCTCCTCCACAAAGCAAAAATGATCATGAAAGGTAAAAGGTTTTAATTCATCCGGAATATCCAGGCAGCCTTGAACGTTCAAGGAAAGGTTCTCACAAAAGAGCACTTCCAGAACTGCTGCAGAATATGGCAAAGCATGATGGGATAACTACATGTGGAGGTAGAGGGAGGAGCTTCACGAGGACCCATGGCCATATGTTTATCCTGTAATGTTTTTTGACATAATCCTTCCTGTTTAGATCATACTTCTTGGCCTTTTATACTCCACTGTCTTCAGCTGTACAAAGCTCCCCAGGTATCAGGCTAAACAAAGAGAAGAGAGTTGGCATATTCCTGCACAAGGACCCAAAATGGGCAGTTTGAAACTCCATAACTTCTTTCCTTTATTAAAAGTGTCTTCCTCATTGTTGCTAGGGCTGCTGACTCCTCAGACATGAACTCTGGCCTTAGCTGGCATCCAGGTAGTACTGCAACTCCCTTCACTGAGAAAGTAGACCTAGGACGAACTTGAGAAAAAGTGCTCGTGTAGCTACGACTACAATCGCCCGTGGTGTTGCCCTCATCATTGACCCCCATCACTGATTCCCACTCAAGTCAAGACTATCTGGCACTGTGACAGCAGAGATTGGGCTTTGTAATTAATAATATCACTTGCTTTTGTTCAAAGTTACTTATAGCCAAGAAAAAGTAATGCTATTCAGATAGTTGGAAATTTTTCTCCTACAGAAGCTGTTAGTAATTTTCTTGACATAAAGACCTACTCATATGCCGGGCGTGGTGGCTCACACCTGTAATCCCAGCACTCGGGAGGCTGAGGCAGGAGGATTGGTGCGAGTTCAAGACCAGCCTGGGCTACAAAAGTGAGCTCAGGACCAGCCTCAACTGCATAGCGAGACTCTGTCTCAAAAAGGCAAAAAAAAAAAAGACCTACTCATAGGCTACACAGCCATCACCAGCAAAGCTAAAGGTTCTTGGTGCCTTTCCTCTAAGGAATAAAGAAAAGCACTGGAATAAAACTTGTTTTAATCACAAAATTATTTTACTGTATGCACTGAGCTGTTTGAATCTCAATCATTGTAGTGTGGTATTCTTAAAGGAATGAGATAAAAATAGTATTATAATATTGATTTAATGTATTTAGTATAGGGTCTACAGGGTCTCACTGTGTAGATAGGGCTCTTAGTGATCCATCTGTTTAACAGCCTCCCAAGAGCTGGGATCACAGTTGGGTGCCACCGCACACAGTCCCAGTCGCCATCCCAGCAGAGGGCCGGCAGAGCAGACCAGGGATCGAACTGCTGGCCCTTGCATCTGCCTAGGGAGGCACTTGAATCCACTGAGCTATCTGGCTGGCTCTTGAACAAAACTATTTGAAGGTGGCAGTGAATCATATAACAACCATTAATGAATTTCTGTCATGTTTTGTGAAATTCTTTTTCACTTCTAATGGTTTATCTATCATTTTGATTTTCTTCAAAATAAAAAGATGTGATGGGTACTTTTATTTTTTTCATGAGCAGGAAAGATTTTTTTAGGGGAAAGAAAGCTCTTGTGGGACAGAGGAACACGAGGCCATGAGGCGGGTCTCAGAGGGGTATCCCTCTGATGGGTGCTTTTTTAAAAAATGACAGCAACAAAAACCATTGATCTGAAATATCTAGGCATGGGCCAGGGAGACAGCTCAGTAAAAAAAAAGTGCTTGCCTGGCAAGCACAAGGTCTTTATTTCAAATCCCCTGTGCCTAAATAAATAAATAAATAAATATCTAGTCAGGCCAAGGAGATACCTTAGTGTCGTAAGTGGCTACCTGGCAAGCACAAAGTACTGAATTCAGTCTAACCACAGTGCTTCCAAAAAATAAATAAATAAAAATAAAATAAAATCCAGTAAAATATCTAGGCAATTAGGCTTTAGGGTGCCTGCAGTTCAGGGGTAGAACACGTGATTAGTGTATATGCAAGGTGTAGTGTCTGATCTGGGAAGTTTACAGTTGTAGTGCCATGGGTAAATTACTGGCATCTCATCAAGTTAATTCCAATCTACCACTTCTAGAGCAACCCACGGTGAGCATAAAGATACTAAAGCATGTTTATAGTTATGGAGAGTCAAGGGGTCCAGTCATGGTGAGAGCTATCTGAAGTGAAGGCTTTGACCCAAGGCTGAACCCAGGTTTCATTCAGTCATGAAGGAGTGGCTTGAGGATGAATGACTGAGAATGGCAGGAAGTAGGTGAATACCTTGAGCTGGGCAAGGTAGGAGGCCTGCATTGACCTCTGCAATATGCAGAGAGAAGGGTATGCAGAGAGTAATCTGCATCGCAAAACTGAGATAGTATCTAATGTTTTGGGATCCGGTGTTTCAGCTCTGGTGCGTAATCTTTCAAGCTCCAGGAAGTCATAGCCTCTATCTGGAGGCTGGATCTTAGCCAACAGCTTGGAGCATGGCTCTTTATCCTGTCTGAATGTATCGGTCAGGGTTTTACTAGAGGAACAGAATAGATATAATATAAGGAATGGATATTAACACCAAATATACAATCTATAAGAAATTGTAAGATTGGATTACAATAGCCACAGAGTCAGATGAGGAAGCGCGCACAGGGCGTCTGCACACTCCGGACTGAAGGATTCAATCCCGAGGCTTGGACTCACTGCAGCACTCCGTGTAAGTCTCTGTCGGCTGACGGGTCCGTAATGGAGGACTGAAGTTTCTGTACTTGGAGGCTGAAGAGTCTGCGGCGGAAGGCGAGAGGTCTAAGCTGGAGGCCGAAGAGTCTGCGCTGCAAGCCAGACGATGAAGTCCAGTCTGAATGCGAAGACCGAAGCTTCTCCGATGAAGTGAAGTGTTGACTCCTCCTTCAGCCCTTTAAAAAGTCTTTTTGTGCTCAGTCATTCTGACGTGGACTCATTGCGCCC
>PVJA010000671.1:0-62190 GCA_004027025.1 Myocastor coypus
GGTGGGGGGTGGGGGGGGTGGAGTGAGGTGGCAATCACAGTGGGTTCCAAGCTAAGTCCCCAGGTGCTGGAACACACCATGACCCAGGCCTGGCTTTGCTAGGTATGGCTTTTGTGTTCAGCCTCCCCATTGTGTATTTCTACGGGGAGGTGCCGCGTGAGAGACTCCTGAGCGGAAGCTACTTTCTAGTCAGCAACCGGTCCACCTGTGTGTTCCCCTTACACGGAGTGAATATGGAAGTGGCGTTGGAAGCTCACCTCCTGACTGTCCTTTCTCTGCCCACCCCTCTGGTTCCTGCTTCCTCCACTCTCCATTCCTCTCCAGCATCTCACCCTTGGCATAGATGTCCCTCCCATCGTACCAGGCTCTGTCCCCAAATGTGACTTCACAGAAAGTCAGCCTGAAGAGCAAGACTTGGGGACACAGTCTCATGAGCACAAAGATGGAGGCCAGGATGTCAAGTCGTTCCCTGTACACACACACAGCCTGGTCAGGGTGGCTCCTTACAGGCCAGTCTGCTTCTGGCTCTGTGTGGGAGGAACCCACCCGCCTCTGTCAGTGGCCTCGCCTCATGGTGCTCCCTTACTGCGCACCCAACTCCCCTACTAGCCTCTGCCCAACCGGGCTGGCCTGACTTTGATCTGCTCATCCAACGATTGCCTCAGTATTACCCCTGGAGCAGCTCCTGCAGCTGGAGCACTTACACAAAATGAGCTGAGGCTGATCTAGCGGTGCTCACCAGCGCCAGGAAGTGAAAAGCAAGGGTTCCATTGCCTGCAGTTGTCCTGGGTGGCTGAGCCTGAAAGAGGAGGAAGCTGAGATCCCACGCCCAGCTGGGACGCTGCAGCTTCCCGGTCGGTGCAGGGCTGGGCCTGCCAAGGTGGGCAAGCACTGAGCTACATCTTTCTCGTAGCAGGAAGTCCAACCACCAGCCCAGGGCTGTGTGGGGTCTGTGCCGCCCACCACCTCTCTCCTGATGAGAACAAATCAGACTCCACAGATCCAGAGAAGGTTTCACTCTTAGTGGGGTACAGGACACTTGCTAGGGAGGATTCTGCTCATGGTTTCTTAGCCAGAAGTCTACCCATCTGCATCCTGCCTGCCAGGAAAGCAGGAAATTACCTTAGACAAAATTCTCTAAGGAGGAAGAAGAAATAAGCACGGAGTGGGCACATAGTGGTGTCTGATATGTGGGAGTTAAACTAAAATGAAATCTGTTTGTTTTCAAATGTCTTTAGGAGTGAACTTAACATAAGTTTAGAGGGTTGCAAACGTATTTTGTTTTAAGGTACAGTGATGCTTAAAGTCTGAGCTTCCTGCAATGTACAAGAATCCAAAGTGATAACTGAACTACAGATATACTCAGCCTATGCAGGGGACAGAGGCAGACAGGTTCCTCCCAAAGGCACCTTCAGCCCAAGTCCCTAGTGTTCTCTATGTTTGGACAATGAGGGCCAGGGTGCACCTGGCCCCAAGGTGGTGCATGTAGCCCCAAAGTAGAGCACTTGGGTACCAAGAGCCAGGTCTCTGACTCATCCTTAGCCCCAAGCAAAGCAAAGCAAAGCAAAGCAAAGCAAAGCAAAGCAAAGAGTAATGTTAGTTCACACTTCAAAGGTACACAAAACACAAAGAAAGCTTCTACATGAACCCAAACCAGCAGGGAACAGTAGTTAAGGATTTCAGGCAGTTAAATATTTATGTAGACATAAAACAAAGATAGTTACACTTAAATGCTTAATGGAATAGTAATTTTTATAAAGATGAAACAAGAGACTATAGAAAATGTGATAACAAAAACTACTAAAGAAGGACCAGCCAAATAGTTCAGCAGATTAAAGCACCTGCAAGTGGGGCCAGGGCCAGGGCCAGGGTGTGATTCCCAGGCTTGCTGTACTGCCCCCGGGGAATGCTGAGACAGCAATTGAGACTGAACGTGGTAGCATGACCTGTAATCTCAGCTCTTGGGAGGCTGTAAACAGGCGGATCACTATGAGTCCGATCTAGTAGTGAGACCCTGAACACCCTGCAGGCCTTTCCCTAAGATACAAAAAACAAAACAAAACAAAAAACCAAAAAACAAACAAATAAACAAACAAAAACTACTAAAGAGAACTACTAGAATTATAACACACAAAAAACACAAAAACTGTCCTTGAAGTGGAAAAAGTTAACTCAGTGGCATCTACTCACAGAATAAGTCATAACTAGAGGGCAGAAAAACAGCTGGCTGAGACTGTCAGAGAAAATAAGCAGATGTAGCAGACCAGGGACATAATTATTAAAGAAAGAAAGAGAATGAAAGTGCAAACGCAGATGTGAGAGAGTATCTGATTCATCCATTTAGAGCTTTGGAGACAAAAGGCAGAAAATAGGGAGATGCAGTACTTTGGAAACTGTGACGGATGGTCCTCTTTTTTTGTGGTACCAGGGATTGAACTCAGGACCTTGCGCTTGCCAGGCAAGCACTTATTCCACTGAGCTATCTCCCTAGCCCTCTGCTCCCCTGTTCACATTAAGAGCAAGGCCTAAACTGGACAAACGGAAAGGAGTCTGGTCCTGCTCACATTCCAATAAAACTGCAGAAGCTTGAAGACAAATGGGAGGCTTCAAAACACCCAGAGGTGAACAAGAGTGACCCTAATGTTCTTCACACCCAGAGTAGTGTGTGCAGCAAGGTCTTTCTGAAGGACAGAGACCTCATCCAAGGACCGCATCACAGCAGAACAAGGGATAAGAGTGGGACGTCAGACCATGGGCTGTGTGGTAAACAGGGAGAGAAGGAGGAAGGTTGGGACAGCTTCCAACCCCGAACTGCCGTGACACACTACCCAAGCCCCTACACTAAACAAGAATTCTAAAACCTACCATGAAACAGGCAGTGGTGGGACAGCAGCTGAGCCACCACTAAGGGGAGAGACTGGCCTGCCCACTAGGCCTACCACCACCACCTGCCTTCCCTAAAGTGTCCGTGCAGGAGGCAGAAACTCAAAAAAAAAAAAGCAAAAATTCTACAACTGAAGAACAGAACAACAGGCTGACCAATTCTGGGTCCAAGGCCATGTGAGACTGCTAAAGAATGAAGCTCAGTACAGAACAACAGAAAGCAGCCAAAAGAATAGGGAGAGAAGTACTTAAAAAGCACAGGGATAGCTTAGCGGACACCTGCTTAGGCAAGTGCGGGGACTGAGGTTCCATCCCCAGCACCACATGCTGCACAGACCCCACCTCTGGACACAGAGGGGACTGAGGAGATAGCTTAGGGGCTAAGCACCAGCCTGGCAGGTGCAAGATCACGAGTTTGATTCCCAGTAACGGGAAAAAAAAGAAAAGGAAAAAAGAGGGGGCACAGAGCCCAAGAATCCACATGATAGCA
Organism: Myocastor coypus; assembly: GCA_004027025.1. Lineage (NCBI taxonomy): Eukaryota > Metazoa > Chordata > Mammalia > Rodentia > Myocastoridae > Myocastor > Myocastor coypus. Next base: position 3,374 of record PVJA010000671.1, read on the forward strand.
CCAAGCACAGTAGTACCTATATAATTGGGTGGCTCAAGAGCAAAGAGGCAAGAACACACTTAAAAACAATGGCCTGGAAATTCTCAAGCCCATTCTGGAAAGAAGCCTGCAGATCCAGGTCACTTTAGGAACTCTGAGTAAGGTAAGAGCAAAGCCCCACACCTAGACACACAGGGGACACTGCTGGGAATCACAAGCAAAGGAAGAAATCCTGAAAGCAGGAAGAAATCCATCCAAGGCCAGAGACCGAAGCATGACTGTTCCTTCAAGAAGTGATGGAGCCCAGCAGTCAGAAAATGTTGGTGTCACAAATTCAGGATGCTGAGATCAAGCAGAAATGTTTAACTAAACATCCCCGGCTCCATTCCCACAAGACTGTTCTCTAAGATGACAAAATATCATCCCAGACACAGAGGTGGAGGCTGCATGGCTGGGACCAGCAGAGACAGGGCTCCAGGAGAGGCAAGAGGACGTGGTGTGTGAGTGCTTGACAGGAATTCGGGGAGACAGGAAAACATCACTCGAACAAATACAGGGGTCTGTACGTAGCATTGCCTGGATTTTCCTTACTTCCAGATACATGATTATAAAAGGAAATAACTGAAAAACAGAATTATGAATGCATTCCATGCAGTATAGTATCACAGGTCCATGTCTTTGTGTGTACATCACACACGCGCAGAGAAGCGGGGAGCTGCACCAGGGCAAGGCTGCTCTGCTTTACTTCCATTCAGCTGATGTCAGTCTGAGTTAGACTGAAATAAGGTAAGATATATATGTCTAAATCCCGAGGTATGTTAAGTAAATTAAATGAGAAATATTAAAAATGAACAAGACATTGAAATGGTCCAAAAGACTGCTTGTTTACAAATAAAAGAAATATTTAAAGGGCAAACATATATATATATGACATAGAAAAAATAACAAAATTACAGACATAGGTCTAACCATATCAAGAACTGTACTAAATGTAAATGAACCAGAATTATAATCAAAGTATAGAGACTATAATACTGGTAAGTCACAGATCCTTGCATGCTTTTTATAGAGGGAATATTTTTGATCAAAAGACACAAATGTAGGCCACAGGTCACGGATACAGATTTAGTTATGTATGATGAGTAAATCTAGATACCTGCTATACAGCATGATGACTGTGATTAATACTGTAACAGTAATGATGCAATAATAATGCATACCATAGATTTGCCAACATGGTAGGCTCCACATTCTATTACCACTAAAATATAAATGCATTTATGTGTGTGTGTGTGTGTGTGTGTGTGTGTGTGTGTGTGTGCTGGTGTGGATGCTTATGGGAGGTTGTTTATGTAAGGAGACAGATATGCTAATATTCTTGCTATGGCAACCATTTCACTGTGTGTGTCTCTTTCAAAGCATGTTGCATATTTTGAATAGACACAGTAAAAAAAGATACAAATAAGTTTGAAGTGAACTAGTGCAAAGTACAAACGGTCACCATCAATAAGCTGTAGTGAAATCAGATACTCAGACATTGCAGTAGGAAATACAGAGAACAGAAGTGAAACTAGCAACAAAGAGGAATCTTTTATAATAATAAAATGGTTGAAACATCAGGAAGATGTGACAGTTTTAGATATGTAGATGTGACCAACATAATCATAGGGTACTACATATCTAAGTTGAAACCAACAGAATCAGTGGAGAAATGTGAATCTCAAAAGTCACAGTTGAAGATTTCGAAAATCCACTCAGAATCATGGATTGAAAAAGAAGGCAGGAAATAGAATGATGAATAACAATTGTCAATGAATTGGTCATTATTAAAAACTGTTCTGTAACAGCTGCATACACACATTGCTCAAATGTACATACAATATTATACTATACCATAAAATTTAACTTCAAGACTTAAAAACTGAGGTCACAGACAGTAATTCTTTCATCATATTGAACTTAGAGATTAGCAATAGCAAGGTAATAGCAATACCACTATTTGGTGTATGTAAAGGGGGTTATCATCAAAACCTAGCAAGATTTTCTCTGGTATACAAGTACCATTGTGTACAACAAATTAATGCAGCATAATGCTTTAACAAGATAAAGGACAAGAATCAATTTTGACATGTAGAGAAAGTGTTTTATAACATTTGACATCTTTTCATGGCAAAAATTCTCAACAAATGAGGTATAGAAGGATTGTATCTTCAATAAAGACTACAAACCCATAGTCAACATTATACTCAAATATTGAAAGATGAAAACTTTTTCTTTAAGATCAAGTACAAGACAAGGATGCCCTTTTTTGATGCTTGTAATTAATGGGTTCTGGAAGCCCTAGCCAGGGGAATTGGCCACAGCAGACAGAAGAGTGTGTAGCACTCACGTCCTTAATTCTAGTCATAATCGTGACAAACCAATCAGTGGGCTGATTTACTAATCGTACGCCCTTAATCCCAGCATCACACTCTAGGTTCAGCCACCTCTGAAAGAGTTCTACGATAGCAGGAGTCTTTGGGGGGATACCTAAACACAATCCATAGCCCAGCCTAAAGTTGGTTAAGGCAAAAATGTTTTGGTGAAGGGCATGGTAAAGCAAACCTTCCCAGTTTATAGCAGTTGGGAGGCAGAGCAGGGGAACAATACCAGGAAGGAGTGAGGGACCAGATCCCCTCCTCCATGACTAAACCATTCACACCCTTAACTTTGCATTATAAATCCAGGGATCATACAACCCAGCTAAGTTGGCAGGGTTAAGCTTTGCCACTGTATTCCTCTCTTTATGAACTTGACACCTAGATGCATATTCTTAAACCACACTTACTCTTTGCATAAACACAATAAAATGTTAATAATCCTGTCTAATAGAATGCAGCCATAGATTTTTGCTTAGTAGAGTATAATAATCCCTTCCCTAAAGATCCAACATTTTTTAAAGTTAAAGACAAAATCTCTCCTGGGACCCAGGTAATCTCATAGCCAAGAAACTAATCACACATGACCAAAGTACACATCACAAGATAAGTAGTCCCATTCCACTGGAGGAAGATTGAGATAGAGAATAATTAGACCAAAGCAACACTAAAAATCAGAAGGGCAAGCATTAAGTTCTGCAGTTCCATAGTTGGCACCTGGGGCCCATGGTGGTGAGTTGTGTGTCCCAGGAGGTCTCTGCCACCCCATCGGTGTGGCCTTGCTGGTTTAAGCCTCTACAAGGTCTTTCTTGGATTGGCTCCACTCACAAACTGAAGCCTTCTGAAGCAGATGCTTCGTATGCCCCATATTTCTGACTTCCTGTGATCTCATCTGCACCTTTGGATTCATTCCTGTAGCTTCACGCACTATTTTCCCAGGAAGACCCTGCTTGGTCTCCCAAGCCTTGTTTTGAAATTCAGGCAGAAGCCTCTCTGATCTCATAACACTTGCATTCTGCATGACATTAAAATCAGCGTTATGTGGACAATGCAAAGGCCTACTTTCAGTGGACCAGTATCCAGGCCCCAGTGGAGCATGGCTGCAGTTGTCTCCAAGTGCCTGAATGGCTGAGCACAACGAAGTTAATCCTGGAGAAACAATTCCTTAGGGTGACCTTCTCCAGCAGAGGTTCCAGGGTTTCCTTCTCAAAGGGAATGTTTATAATTGTGTACTTCTCTCTCTCTCTCTCTCCTTTCTTTCTTTCTTTCTTTCTTTCTTTCTTTCTTTCTTTCTTTCTTTCTTTCTTTCTTTCTTTCTTTCTTTCTTTCTTTCCTAGCCATGGTTTGGCTTTTATTTCATAGTGTGAGTATCCTCAGCAAACACACCCTGTAACCTCAATTATGTACATAGTTCTTTTCAAGACAGTATTTTTTTCCAATTTTTTGTTCTGCTTTTTGCTATAAATTTATCTGAAAGCATACAACAGCACTCATTCACAAACTTGAAATCTTCTAAGGTAGACCGACTGATCTATAGCTCTTTAACTCAGCCTGCTACTAAATGCTAGAGTGTAAAAAAAAAAAAATTCACACCTTTTTTTTTTTTTTGGCCAGAGTGTAGCATGTGTGGTATCAAGTCCAACTTTCAACAGAACCTTCATGCCTCTTATTACTTGTCTCTAGCTATCTCCTTAAAACCTCCAGCAGTTATACGAAAGACTTTTTAGAGGTGCCCGAATCTAGGATTGATTCATGGTGCAATGCTGTGTTAAACATGCTACAATTAAATGTGTAAGTTAACCTTAGAGAAGGTAGCCTTGGTAAGGTATTAAGGGACAGAGACTGGCTTGTCATTTAGACTTTCTTGCTTTCGATGTCTTCTGTCTGATGTGGACACTTTCTTCTCTGTGATGCCCCTCTGACTTATCAGCCTGCTTTGGAGCCAGACAACCATGACCTGAAACCTCTACAAACTGTGAGCTAAATAAGCCTTTCCTCCTTGAACTTTAATTGTTGGATGTTTTGTCTCAGCAGTGAGAGAAGGTAACTAAGACAGTTGTGGAATCAACACATCCCAAGCCTGGCTTTAATTGTCCACATTCCTATTCACATTGTGGCTTTGTGATCTCTGTCAAGAACTGCTCATCAAGCTCTGCTTATAACACCTAAAGCTTACTTAGGCTACATTTCCAAACACTTCTATGCTTCCCTCAATGCAGTTGTGAGCCACATAGTCAAAGCAGAGTCACACCAACAACCCCACTCCTGGCACTAACTTTATGTATCACTTGGCTGTCCATGGATGAGACATACTTTGCAACATGTACAATTTAGAGGAGAAGAAGCTTAATTTGATTCATGTTTTAAGGGGATTTGGCCCATGGTTGGCTGACTCCAAGGCAGCAAAATCATGGCAGAAGGCTGTGGTGAAGTAAAGTTCTTCAGTTCCTGGAAGTCAAAAAGCAGAGTCAACACATATGGGAGCAACATCAGAGAAGAAGCTAGAGACCACATACAGCACTCAAGATAGTTCCTACATGATCACTCAAACACACCCAGAAGTGACACTTATTAAAGCCCTACATGGCTTCAAAGCCAATCAGGTTGATCTACTTATGCTTAACCACCACCACCACTAAAATAGCTACCACAGTTGCTCAAAGTCAGAATACTGATGACATTCAAGGTTGGTGAGGGCAGGAGAAGTAAGCACTCTGTCATTGCTGGGAGGAATGCAGATTGACAGAGTCATTTGTGGAGATACTGTGGCAGTTTCTCATAAAATTAAGAGCATTGTTATTCTGCACTTCCATAACAATGCTCTGTGGTAACTACTCAAAGAAGGAAAGACTCATGACCACACTAAATGTGCACTTGGGCATTGTTCACAGTTTTATTCAATTATCAGTTTTCAGAAGCCACTGAAATGCCTTTCACTTGGTACATGGATAAGTACATGGCGGTCCTTTCAGTCAGTGGGATACTATTTACTGTGCAGAAGTGAAGAGCAACTGAGTTATGAAAGGACATGGAAGAACCTAAAATTCATGACTCAAGTGAAAGATACTAACCTGAAAAAATTGCACTGTGTAATTCAAGTTATACAACAGTTACTAAAGGAAAATTATGAAGACAGGGAAAAGGACAAGGATGCTGTAGTTTGTAGTTTGGAAGGCAAATGAATAGGCTGAGACCAGGATATGCAGTGTGGTCAGATTACCCTGTGCTGTATGCTAGCGATGAATGCTTTTGTTCAGACCCTTAGACTCTGCAATAGTCTTGGAAACCTCAGTGTGACTACAGACCCTGGATGACCACGGTGTGTCCACAGAGGGATGGCCTTGGTGCGTTGATGTTGCTGGCCAGAGGCTGTGCCTGGCAGCTACAGGACTCATGAGGGCATCTCTGGACCATGTACTCTTTGCATGCTGGAAACCTACATCTGATCTTTAAAGAAAACGACTGGAAATTCCAGTGGAGTCAAGGATGCCAGCAGCACCTGCATACAGCATGGGGAGGGGCGGAGAGTGCAGATCTGAGTCCTGCCAGGGTTGTATAGCCCTGAGGAGAGGAATAGCCCTGAGGAGAGGAGCTCTTCCATTTGAATGTGGAATGATACATGCATGCATGCACGCTTGCACATGCACAGGTGTGCACGTGCACGCGCACACACACACACATGCACACACAGCTGTCCATCTCTATCCTCGTCATTGGAATTATTCTATTAGCATTGAGTTCAGAAGCCCAAGGCAGAGTTCACATACCTCTCCAGCTCTGAATCTCTGCATAAGCAGGAAGACTGACAGAAGCACTGTCCTGAACACCCTGGGATGGGCATGTCTCCACTTCATCCTGGGTCATGATATAAGCCACTGCCCAACACTTAGCAAGGAACACTTCCTGTCTGCTTTGGTGGTACTTCAGGCTCCCCCTTCCTCTGAGAGGCTGTGATTTGTGTCATGCATCTCTGCCAGCCTCCTCACCAGCAAGGGCATGGGGGCCCCAGCTCATAGTACCCCAGCTTGTAGCCTACCAAGCAGAAAGCTTCCAGCAGCCTCTAGAGCCAGTGTGCCTCCTTCAGCTCTGTCTTTGCTGGCTGTCTCAGTGCACAGACCCTCACCACGCCTTGCCAGCTCACCTTGCCCAGCCTTCCTGCAGCTCTGACCCTCCATGTCTACCCTGTGGCTGTACCACAGCTGAGTCTCTGGGCCTGGACCATGTCTGCCTTCCTGCCATGTTGTACTGTACACTGGAGGCCTGGACAGGCTGTGACAGTCATCCCAGGCCCCATGCACTTGCCAGCTCTCAGATTCAAAAGTCTCCATAGGCCCCAAGACCACTATTCACAGGTAAAAGACCACCTCCCTGCCACGTGGAGGACAGCAGACTTCCATTGGGGTTCCAGCTCTATCCCGAGGGCTGAGCTGGGCTGGGTCTCTGCTGCTCTGAAGTCACTCTTAGGCAATGTCTTTACTCAGGCAGAGAATGACCACAAAATGCCCAGCTGATATAAATCAGAAGGAAGTGGCTACCAGAGTGGGTGTTGAAATAAAATAAATCATAACATTAGAGAAACAGGAATGTGGACCAGAGTAACAGCATTAAATGGAATAGGGTGGAATACCAACTCCCCACTGGAGCTATGCACATATAGTGTGCAGCTGTTTAGACTCAATGAACCTTGGGATTAAAGAGGACAGAGGGGGCACTGGAGACCTGGGAAGATGTTGCAAACTGGGCCCCAGGATCTGGTTTCCAACCACTGCGTGGCCATGACACTGCTAGCCCAGCCATGGTGGGTGGAAGAGGAAGGTGTCGCTGCTCTGGGAACCTACAGCCTCTGCTGGGAGTCACATTCACATTTTGGGGGCTAATAGTTCCTGCAAGAATATGTAGACAGGCTTTAGGACCAGGTGGCACCCAGAAGGCTGCTCAAGCAGGTTGAGGTGACACCACACAGGCAGGGTGATGGGGACATAGCCAGGGAAAGCCGGGAGCAGCTTCCTGACCCATGAAGACTGTTGTACCCTGGGGTGCATGGGCTTAGGGTGCTGTAGGGCCTAAAGCTATCATGGCATCGATGGCGGGATGTGGGGTCAGCATCTCAGATCCCCGTTCTTCTGCAGAGCAGGGCACCACAGAGCTCTAGTATGAGTTGCGAGGGCTAAGCACAGCAAACTTGTCCAGAGAAACTGATTAACACAGTAGGATCCAAGAGTCCAAACAGTCTTGTCTGGATTCTGACCATGGAAGCTTGTGTAGGTGTCCCTTTGTCTGCCACTTGGTGATCTGTGTCACCTGCCCATGTGCATGATACAGGACTATGTGGCTCACGCCCCTCACTGTGGACAGCTCCTGTATCACAGCCACATAAGGATGCCGCATGCTTCCTGGGGGACTGGAAAGCTGGCCAAGACTCCCACACTGTTCTCCTGCAAGATCTGCTGCACTAGGCCTGCATGGAGCCGGTGTCCACGCAGCACAGATAGCCCAGAGCGTGTGCTGTGATTGCACGGGGTCTGTCTCTGTGCTCATGAGCGAGTGGCCTGGAGCATCCTGCAGGCTGCAGAGCCATCCCAGAGGGCAGGCTCCTCTGTCTAGCAAAATGCAGCTGGAGAGGGGACAGGGTGCATCTGTCCACTCCGACGAGCACCAGGAGGGCCAGGTTCAGCCCTCCTCCTACTGGTGCCTGTCTCAGCTGAGGGCACTGTGTATTGTATGAGTGCAGTCATGGATCCAAGGCACAGTCAGCACAGAAGCAAGACAAGCGGGCACTTTCATTCTGGTGTACTTGAGACGCTCCCCAGTGTGTACCCCTTGGCTGCTGCCACCACACCCCATGCGTCTTTCACCCTGGATGCCTTGGCCCCTCTCACATCTGGATCCCCTGCCCACCTTCTTGAATGAAGATAGGCCCCTGCTGCTGAGCTCCCTGGCTGGGCATCCAAGATCTTCCATATGCACCGGCCTCCAGAGAACTGAGCTCCTGGGAGGTCCAGTATGGGCGTGTCCAGCTCTCTGTCACTGCGGACTTTAATTTGCTGATGCTCTTGTTCTTTCAGGTGGCCAGCCTGCTATTTCTGAGGCTGCTGCAGTTTGTCTGTGACCCATAGCAGCATTCCCTCACACATCATGCTGTCCATGGGGCTTTGCAGCCTCCTCTGCCCAGTCATAAATTCCTGAGGATGTGTTCATCTCAGAATTCCACTTTCTAGCCCACAACAGTCCCACTAGTCAATATCTGCTAAACATGACTCAAACCCCACAGACATTGCAAAAACCCACACTTCTCTTCTGGCAGTGACAGTTAAATGATCACACATTCCAAGTGCTGGCATGGGCCCCTGACTGCTCAGCAGATGCATAGGGCTCCTCACGGCCAGAGAAGAGGCCACAGCTCACAGGTCCCTGGCCCTGCTCCAGCCCAGAGCAGTGGGAGTTGGGGCTAGGAGAATGATCATGTCCAGAGGAAGCCACATGAAGGCTGAAGAAACTCTCGGAAAAGCCCACTCACTTGCTGAAGAGCTGCCCTGAATTACATTCCCGTCATGATTCCCGGTCCACACTGCATAATTGTATATTCAAAGCAAATGCATTATTTAAACAATAATATACTCTCTATTAGTTCCTTGCTTTGGGTTAATGGTTGGCTGAAGCAATTATAGGGCCCCAGGGAGAGACTTGCAGAAGAGGAACCAAGATGCAGCACCAATAATCCATGCCTCTTCTTTATTGCAGTAATTAAAGATTTTTATACAGTGTACTAAGGGATTGCAAGGATGTTAAGGATGCGGTAATGACCGACAATTTTCTCTAATGCTAATGCAGGGAAGAGAACAAGACCAGGCAGTGCTGAGGGCCAGAGTGCCTGACATAGCTCACATTTTTGCTTAATGCTCCTTCAAGGCACTTGCCAGGAGGGCTGTGAACATCAAGGAGTCATGATATTAGAAACAGATTGGAACCGGTTTCCGGGCAGGTGCAGAACATTAGAAATATGTGAGCATCATAAAGCTCGCTCGCGCCTGTGCCTGAGCGGGAGGCGTTGGCAGCGTCAAGGAGGAGTCAGAAGAGGCTGCGGATGACACGCTGGGAGCTTAATTCATGCAGACCATGAGGACTGCACTTGGGAGCTGTGGTCTCTGTGAGGACCTGGGAGGACCATGGGCTCAGCCTGCCACCCTCGTGTGCTTCCCAGGACCCTACCTTCCCTCTCGGATCACCTCACCTGTTCCCTTCACCCACCCTCAGCAGCTCCCTTTGTCACCCTGGTTGGGTGTCAGTTTCCTCCTCTATTGATTCACCAGTGCCCATCAGATCACGTGGGCACAGAAATCCCACCAGGTCCCAGACGTGGCAGGGAACCCATGAGGGAGCCCGGCTCAGGTGCATCCAGTCTTAGCTCCACTCACTAGAGGTAGGAACTTGGGCAGAGGTGTCACACACTGTACGCTGAAGCCTTGGCTCTCTCCTCAGCAAGTCTATTTCTCTCGGCTTCGAAGGATGAATTGCAATCGCACACAGGTGGTAAGCACCAAATATACGCAGGCTTCTGACACCCACGTGGGCTAAAGACCCAGCGTAATAGCCACTTTGAATTGTTTATTTGAAAAAATGTACATGCTTGAGCTTCCATAGATTACTTGATGTGACCTTGTTTCCCCCCACTGAAATATCATTGCTAAGTCCTGTGCAAACATCATTAAAAATGTGTTCCTCTGCCTTCCACTTTACAATTTAAAAGAGATAACACTGAAGCCAATATACACATGGAAACACAAAACAAATGTATAAAATTTGTGCAAACATTAAATATAATTAAGGAGATGTTGTGAGCACGTGAGCTGGATAGTGTTGTGGATTTGGATGTGTAATGTTTGCTCAGAGGTAAGTTGGTGGCTTCTGACTGCGAATGACCCAAGATGGGTCTGGAGGGAAGATAAGACGGAGGAGATGGCTACTGGGAAGGAAAGAAGGGGTGGAAACTGGTGCAGCTTCCCAGTAAAGAAACAAGGGCTCACATTTGGGTCTTGGGCAGGAGTTCAGGGCTGGGCTTCCCAAGTTAAAGCCTGGAGTTGGAAACATAGGCAGAAAGGAAGTGGTGAGAATACATGATGAAGGTTTACGTGGTCGTACAACACCTCAAATCCCGCTTAAAACCCTCCGCCTTGCTCCAAACACGCTCATCCTTCCTGAAATCTTTTCAAGCAGTTCTGGAAGTCTCTTCTGAGTGTATTTCTGAGGCGTGACCCAAAATATGGTGAGCGCTGTTGCCAAATGCCACACAGTGGAAAAGCAGTTCTGTAAACAATGTCGTGTGTCCTCAACCCCCTGACTCACCAGGTCTTGCGTCATGAAACCCTTGGGTCTCTCCTGAAGTCAAAGTGATCATGAAACGGAAAAGTTTTTATTTGATGCAGGACACCGAGGCATCCAGGACAGGACAAAGAAAGACACTCAGAAAAGAAAACTCACAGAACTGTTTTCAGACTGTCAAGAGCCATGGGGCAAGGGGGTTTGAAGCCAGGGGGAAGATTCTAAGAGGGCTTCACGGCGTTGTGTCTTTTACTGTAATATTTTTGTAATTTGAACATTCACTTATTGTTTGATCATATCTTGTATTTTTTTTTTTTTTGTGGGACCAGGGTTCAAACTCACGACCTTGCACTTGCCCAGCAGGCAGTTGTGCCTCGGAGCTATCTCCCCAACCCCATATCTTGTATTGAAATAAGATGACAGTAACAGTCAAAGGAGGGGATTGTGAGATCATATATTAGTTATGTTTTTAGTTTTTTGAGGAACCATCATAGTGTTTTCTGTGATGAATACCCCAATTTGTATCCTCAAAAAATGTGTGAGGAACCTCCCTTTTCTCCACAGTCTGTCAGCACTTACTAGTTTGGTGGTTTTGATGAGAGCCACATGAAATCCACTAGTAACCCTATCAGGATTCCTTTGGATGGACCACATTCCTTATCTCTTACTGGTTTAGAATTCTCCCTTTTGCTTGGTATGTCTTGGTGAACTCTTTCAGTTCAATTTGATTTCGGAAATCTGAGTTTTCTAGATCTGGATATTATAAACTCTCCTCAGGTTTTCCTCATTCCTTGGTTTTAAGTATCCTCTGTTCCAGTTCGCTGATTTGTTGTTCTGCTTGACTGAATCTGAGGCCACAACTTTGTTGCAATTTTTTCTTTGTCATTGTGTGACTCATCTGCAGGATTTCCATTTATGTTTCTTTTGATGTCGCTTTCCTTTTATTTGCGAAACTTCATATTTTTTCTTGTACCATTTTTCAGATTTTATTTTTTCCTATTCATTTACTTGTAGATCACTTAATTTCTTTAAGAGGATTTCTCTGGGTTCTGTGTCAGTCTCCATAGAAGACCCAAATGGGAGCATTTTAGTTCTCTGTGCTGATGTCCTAGCTCCTGATGCTTTGTAACTCTGGGGTCTCAGCCTTTTGGGACACCAACCCCTCCTCTGCCCTCTGTGCTGGAGAGAGGCCTTTTCCACTCCATGCAGCCATGGGGCTGGTGCCACACATGCCAACTGTAATCACCACCAATGGATGGAGCTTGCCTGCTGGTATCACGCGCTGTACCCTGACCATGCAAACACAGCCATGCTGCTGTCCCGGCTTGTGAGCAGGCAGAGCTGCAGGATAGACCCAGCAATTGCTCTGACTGGACGAGATCACTCAGAGCATGCGGAAAATGCTTCTGTCCTTTCCCCAAACCCTTCCATGAGAGCAGCTGAGCACCCAGGACTCGACTACAGGATGTTGACTGAGTTCGTGTAGCATGCTCTCTAGCTGTGAGGGGGACAGGTTCAGTGTTTGTGGCAAAAAGATGTGAGCTCAGGCGGGCCTTGAGTTCACTTTGTAATGCAGACAGGTCTAGAACTTACAACAATCATCCTGTCTCAGCAGGGCAAGTGCTGGGCTTACAAATGTGAGCCGCCATGCCTGGCCTCAAAGACCAAAGGAAAAAAGAAAGAAAAGAGAAGCAAGCCTAATGACAGGCTGCAGTCCCACGCCCTGCCTCTGCTGGCCCCAGTACTCACACTTACACAGTGCATCACTGTGAACCCTCACGGCGATGAGTTTTAACTAGAAAGTGACTTTGGGTTGAGATAGTCATTCTTTTTCTTTTTATTTTTTTACTTTCAAAAATGTATTTAGGAGGACAGGGTCTACAGGGTCTCAGTGCATAGATCAGACTCATAGCGATCCTCCTGTGTTTAGCCTCACAAGTGCTGGGATCACCCGTGCTTCCAGGTACGTGTCACCACACCCAGTCTCAACTGATGTCTCAGGGTCCCCCTGGGGTGGGAACAGCACTGCGCACTGAGGATCAAACCCCAGTCCCTGTGCCTGCCTAAGCAGGCTCTTTAATCTGCTGAGCTATCTGGCTAGTCCTCATTCCTTTTATTTTTAAAAATTAAAAATACTTTAAAACAATTAAAAATATTTTTTGGGGGGGTAACAGAGATATTGCTAAGCCACTAAGTTGCTCAAGCTGAGCTTAAACTTGTGATCCCCCCGCCTCTGCCTCCCAAAGTGCTGGGATAAAAACCATGCCTGGTTATACTTTATATATTGATAATGCTTAGCCAAATTATTTTTTAAACCAAATCCTTGAGATGTTGATTCATAACTCAGAAAAATGAGATGCATTCTTTGTGAATCATGAGCTCCTTTTTCATAAAGGTTTTTCTCAGTATTTTCTTTTTCCTGCTTTTTCGGCTTGTCATTTGCACACGCTGGCATTCTAAGGGACGGTCACACCCCTCGCATGGTGCTGGCGTGAGCGCATAGCGCGTCTCAGTCCCTTCCTTCATCCCTCCCTTTCCTTTCCTCTCCCTCTTTGTTTCTGTTCTCTTTTTTTATTTTTTATATTCCTTCAGTGAAGGATCTCACTAAGCAGCTTAGATGTGTAGTGACTCTCCTGTCTCAGCCTACCCCACACTGGGATTACAGGTGTGTACCACCACACCTGGTTTTGGTGGCCAGCTTGTGCTCATGGTTCTGGGGCAAGCATGACATATGGTACTGAGGATCAAACCCTGGTCCTTGCGCTTGCCAGGCATGCGCTTAGTCTGCTGAGCTATCTCCCTAGCCTTGTTTCTGTCCTTTCCTGATCCCTTTCCTATTTGGAAAAAGTATGCCATCTCCCTACTTCCTGCTATCTATCTTTTACTTTATTTATATTTATATTTACTTTATTTATATTATATTTATTTATATTTTGAGTTCCTCATATAAGAGACACTATATGACTTTTTAGGCTTTTGTGTCCGACTTGTGTCACTTAACACCATATGTCAAGATGATGCCTCTATTTAGTGACACATGACTCCGGTTTATCATTTTTATGGCAGACTGGTACTCTGGCTGTATACAAATCCCATGGGTCACACAATCCTCTGTGAGATGGTCATTTTTTACAGGAGAAGGGGGATGGCAAAGTAGAGCAGAGAACATCTCTAGCACTAGTTAATCCTCTATCTCTGTGGTTAGAGAGAGTGAATACTGCAGGGCTGGCTTGGGTTGTGTTCTAGGGAAGGCTGCTCTGCATAGACAGAAGGCACATGAACTGCTTTTGGGAAAGTTAATCCATTTAAGTAGAGAGTACGTTTCAAAAACAGTGCTTTCATTTGTTTCTCTCTTTTAATATTGAGACAGTTTCAAAACACATTAGTAAGATAGCTATAATAATTAATTCAATGCATATTGTCTTCATAGTAGTTGTTCAGAGTACAAGATGCAGACATGATAACTCTTCTAAACACTATTGGTACAAATATTTCTTCTCATTGAACTAAGAGAAAGTAGTTGTATACATAGAGCAACATTCCATAATAGTAGTGGGCTATTGGTAGAACTGGCAATGTTGGAAGCTGTTGACTTGAGCCTTTTACAGCTCAGTATACTAATCTGGCTTTACTTTTTATGTCTCATGGTTAAACTTTTCTGCTAGGTGGTTAAGGTCAAGTTGAAGCAAGACCTATATAACAAAACATGTAATTTTTATAATCTGACAAGGTCAGTCAAATCCCCTCAGGATTTACCTTGAAACCACATACAGCATTTTGTAGAACTTTTGTGAATGTCGACCATCTGGATGAGTCACAGCCATTGCTTGACCAGTTTGCTCTCTGTGAAAGCCCAAGAGGATGTTTTCTCTCTAGGTGACTCTCCTTAGGCACACTATATATTGTGGATCCCTTTCTCTGAGGCCCCTTAATCTCCTTGAATAGAAAATTTGGGACACCACTGAGTTATAGGATGTTACAGTACAGGTTCTATTGTGTGCTGAGTCCTCACTGACTTTGATGGGCTAGAGCCAAAATATTGGCTAACCTTGTAGCTCTTCTTTTTCTCTAATTTTTGGTTGGCAAACTTAGTTTCTTAACCCTCCAGAAGAGAAGCTTAGTGATATCATTACTCTATAACATAGGTGCTTGGACTTATCATCACTGTCTTTCTAACTATTTAAATGCCATAGATTTTACCTGCTAAAATTTTGTATATGCTTAGATGTCTAAATTTCTGTGTGAAAAAGTATAACAATTTTTAGATCACATTCTATAGAGATTTATTAGGATATCAATGATTGATGGAGAATACCAGTTCCATGTTAAGTCTAAGGCATTCATTTATTTCTCCAAAAGCTCAATATTAGGTAATATTTTAATCCTTAAAAATTGGAATTGCTTTTATATATAGTCTTTGAAACAAAACAGTGATTTTTCTCTGTTAGAAAAGCAGTATTGCTACAACAATGCACATGTTACAGATTTTCAAAACAGAAATAGCTAATTAACAATGGTTGTTATACTACCTATTTTTCATCATCAGATCTGCTGCTCAGATTAACAGATATCATTATGCAAGATTGGGGAAATAATTGAATATTGGTGCTTGCTCTCCACTCTGTTTCTGTCATTTTTCTATTTGTTTTTACCTTCAAAATAAAATAAAATTAAAATTAAGAATCCAACAAAAAAATAAAGAAAAGCAGTATTTTTATCAATGTTAAGTTGTGAGCATCTGTCCAACACTACCCGATGACTGATTAAAGAAAACAGCGTTGGTATAAGCTGCTTTACCTGGTACGCAATCGGGGCCATGCAGTGTGATACATGCCAGTTGTCTCAGCAACCTGACTCCTCACGCCTTTGAGCTGGCGGAGCTGAGGTGATCACTGAGCAGGGCTGTGGCCTCATTGGCCTGGAACCTCCAGCTCCTCCTATTCATCCAGGACCAGCCTCCTCCCCCACCCCACCCCTGCTCCCATCCCTGAAGGGTCCAGCCTCCCCTACTCTGCCTTGCCTACTGAAGCAGGACCTGCTATGAGCCGGTTCGAGGCAGTCTGTCCATGTGGTACATTTCTGTGTGCAGATTTGCACTGAAGTTCCTTGGCTTCACCCAGTTGTGGAATAAACTTGAAACAAATATCACAGTGATTCCTTGTGTTCGTTCAGGGCTTCAGTGTCTGCAGAGTGGCAGGAAAGTGCTGGGCAGAGGTTGGCCCTGGGCAGCGGGTGGCGACAGAGAAGAGCTTGGACCTGTGTGCCCTGAGCTCCTTTCTCAGTAAGGCTTCATTTGCACCTTTCCTTCCAGAGTTCACACAGCTCAGGCACCAGGGACCCCTGCCAAGGATAACCTCAAGCTGCAGCAAGCATTCCAGGTGGACATAAGGTGGCAGTGCCTGTCTGCTGAGACCCAGCCACGCGCACAATTACGATGAAGAGACGGGGCACACGAGTACCGAGAAGTCTCTGAGTGACTGACTGTTTAACAAGAGCTCACAATTTAGCGTTTCTTGCCTGGCAAAACCCTTAATCTTTGCTTGTTTTCCCTGTGAACTCTGAACGCCAGGCTATTCTTGAAGCAGACGTTTCTAGATAAGCTCTCTGGGTCTGATTATTCTCCCCCTAATCCGGCCCTCCACTCTAATTCAACCATCCAGCTCTCTAATGACCTTCCTGGTTTGGCCATTACCTCGCGCATTTAGACCCTAACCCTCTCTGCAATTTGCTGACTGCCGAAGGTTAATTGTGGTTCTCAATTACGTCCGCTGCCTGAACAAGATTACTTGGCATTTAGAAGATATTTCGTTTCTCTGCGTCTGCTGTCCTCTTGCCAGGCCCCAGTTTGTTCTCCACCCTATGCCTTGCTGTCTGAGGGAATATTGCCCCACACCCAACCACCACGCCCAGCCCAGGGGGGAGGCGCCAGATGCCAGGGCTCCAGAAGGCACTGACAACCACAATACACAGAGAGCCAGGATGTGCAGACGTTGGCCCCAGCCTGCTGGGAAGAGACGGAGAAAGGGGCAATGCAGAGAAGATGCAATTGGTGCCTGGTGTGGCCAGGAGTCTCTCTCCTCCAGGTGCTGGCGCCTGGGAGATGAGGAAGACGACCTGGAGCAGGCCTTACTCTCTGTCAACAAGCCAGCGGCTGAGGCTGCTATCTCCTCAGCTGAGGTCCATTCTCAGGAATGCAGACAAAGCTCACCCTTGCTGTGACCTTGTGGCTGCTGCTGAGCCTGTGCGTGCTAGCACAGAGAGGTAGGATCGTGGGGAGAATGTGGCCAACTCTTGTCCAGGCAGAGAAACATGTACATGCACGCAACATGCGTGCGCATGAGCACATGCACACATACCCTGCGCTGCTCTGGGGCTCAGGCCATGTCCATCAATTCAGCAATGGCCTCCAGCTCCCTCCGTCCCGCCTGCGTTCACAGCCTTCAGCGCCAACATCCTCTTCCTCCTGCCAAGTGGGGCTGCCAGACGCCAGGCTGTTAATGAGCTATGGGCTCAGAATGACGTTAGGGGCCCCTGAGCACGGTGGCTGGGGACCGCTCAGGTGCTCAGAACAGACCGTCACCCCCTGTGCCTGGCGAGAGCCGCGCTGGACGGATTTTCTTTCACTGCTTTTCCCCCAAAGTGGTATTAAAAGTTGACGCTTAATGATAATGAATTGAATTGTCCCCCGCTAAAGTGGACTGAGTGACAGAATGCTGGAAACCGAGAGATTCCCGACCTGACGAGGAAAACAAAGGTAATTGGATTACACAAAGAAAATAAGATAAACATTCGCTGGGATTACAGTAACAGCCCATGATTAATGAGGTGCCAGGAGCCCTGCGCCAGCCCGGCTGCCAGGTGCGGCCGTCGCTCCTCCTCCACTCTCCTTGGACTCCTTGGGTCCACTCGGGCTTCAGGCTTCCTGAGTCTGCCTTCTTCCACCCTTTCGCTTCCAATATCAAAGTCTGCACCGCAGCCAGCACTGCGATGGAGATCATCCCTGCAGTGATTGGGTCCTGAGCTGCCACTCTCAGGAAAGTGACTCTGTGGTGACCAGGCCAGGATGACACCATCCTTCCATGTTCAGTTGTCCCAAGCACAGCCCCTATTCTCTAGGACCTCCATAGACTGTGAGCTTCCAGCACTAGGGTGAGGATGGGTAGGTCACTGGCTGGGGGGTACTGGGGTTGTCTCTGCCTTGTGAGATAGCACTTATGACTGTCCCATATTCTCTGACTAGTTGAGGCCTGAGAGGACTCTCCAGGGTCTCCACATTGTGTTCTTCAGGTCAGCAGCCCTTGTGGGTCAGCCACTACTGCTTTGCTGAGACACACAGGGTGACCCTGGGTTATCAGCCAATGACACGAGTACTCATCATAGGGACTTGATATCAGATGCAGCCCATCTTCTTTTCTCAAGCTGAGCCTGGGCCTAGAAAAGGGATGTGAATGATGATCAAAGGGGTCCAGGCTGGGGTGATGTTGGCACCAGCCACCTCACGCTAGGGCTGCCCTGGGGCCTGTGTCCCAGACCCTCCTCCAACCCACATGCCCAGTTCATCCAGGGCAGACACAGCTGCCAAAGAGGTGGAGGCTGCTTCCTACCTCATCCTTGTGCATGGGACATGAAGGTCACACACTGTCACCTGCATGGTGTTCATGGAACCCAGATCTAGTGGCACTTGGGGATAAACCTCTTTGTGAATGGAATGGGGCTTCTGGGTTGAGATGGTGCAGAAAGTGGAAAACTACAACCGGAGCAAAAAATGTCACTCGGCTGCAAGTAGGGTGCCAGGAATAGCTCCGAGTGCCAGCTAGAGATGCCTCTCTATAGCGCTGTGTCATTGGTGACTATCCCAGGGTACAGAATGCGCAAGTATCCCCCCAAAAGTGAAGGGTGCTTCAGGACTACATTCGAGTTCCACCAGGCAGGAATGGCTGCTGGGGACTTCGCACCCCGGAATCTAGCACCATGTTTTAAATGCATGCTGGGCAAAAGAATGAGTGGACAGGACCCAGAAAGCAGGCCCAGTGTGTGAGTGGGACCGCCCTGGGCCAGCCAGAAACTCATTCAACCCAGCAAGGAGGTCCAGCATGTGAGTGGGACTTCACTTATCAGACAGGCCCAGTGTGGAAAACGGGCAAAGCTCCATGCAGAGAGGCTAGAGATAAGACCCACCAAGCTGATCCAGGAACAGAACATCTTGCCAGAGTGGCACAGCAGGTTCACCTCCAAGGGCTGCAGTAAGAAGAAGTGCAGCACAACAGCCAGACTCAAGCCACACCCACCTCGATGAGTTTGAACTTGGTAGATCCAAATCTGGTGCGAAGGTAAGAACTCTACCAAAGCTTTGCACCAAAGGTTGAAAGGTAGGGCTATACAAAATGACAAAGAGAAGCAGCAGAATGCACTCTCAGGTCCCGAGCCCATGCAGAACAAATACAGGAGACAATAGCATAGAAGAAATTGGAAATCACACACTTGAAATCTCTGAAATAAAAGCATCTGAAGAAACAATTGCAGAAAGGGCTAGAGGATATCAGATCAGAAATAATTCCTGAAGTTAAAAAAATGATAACTATAATGAAAAAAGAACTAAGTGCTTCTAAAGAAGACACTGATTAAAAAATAGAGGAGAGTAGAAAAATTATGGTATCTTTGAATGAGCAATATAGGAAAGTAATAGAAGGCATGAAGCAGATTCAAAGTGCCATTTCAGTGGTTCATTGAAAACCATTTCAATGAACATGAAAACAGACTTTCAGATCTCAAAGACACCACTGTAGCTAGTGAAGAGATAAGAAAAGATCTCTTAAGAACAACTAGGATGCAGGAAAAAATAATTCGACATCTGCAAGGTAATGCAAAGATGAACAATATAAGACCAATAGCATGGATGAGAAAGAAAGAATCTGTACAAATGATATAAAAAGAATATGGACAAACGTCATAACACAAAACTTCCCAAATATGGGGAAACAATTTGACAGGTAACTGAAGCATATAGAACTCCAAATAACATCAACCCAATTAAAACCACACCCAGACATATAATAATCAAGATCTCAGAATTTCAACACAGGAATAGTATAGTAAAAGCTGCTAGAGAAAAGAAACAGATCACATTTAAAGGAAAACCCATTAGAATAACAGCAGATTTCTCTTTACAAACTATCAGCTCAAGAAGACCATGGAACAAAGTACTGTAAGTCTTGCAAGAAAACAAATTCCAACCCATACTGATATACCCTGAAAAACTTTCTTTCAAGTATAATGGATAAATGAATAATATTCTGGGGCAAAGAACTATTAAAGAATTTCATGATAACAAACTCACCCTCCATAGACTACAAAAAGATATTCTAGAGAGGGATTAAAATGATCACAACTCCATGAAGAAGAATGGAAAGAACCCACCAAATAGAGCAAATAATCATAGGAGAAAAAGAGGTATACAACAGCAGTCTTTCAACTATTCTTTTGTACACAGCAGCAAAATATTCCCATCAGCATATTCTACAAATGGACTTGGCCTGCGTACTATGGGTCATGACTCTGGGTCTACAAGTTGGATATCAAGGAAATAGTAGTATCTCAGTCTCACAAGTGACACCTGGCCACCAGTAAGTGTCATGGACACTGACCATGTACATGACATACTAGAACTTTATACAATAGCCTATTCTCAAGCTGTTAGAAATTCTGGTCATATATTTGCCATTCCAGTATTTATGTTATGTTTTACTCTTAGCAATTCTTTAATACCATGGAAAATGTTTCTTAGTTGATATCTTTGTATATAATAACCCATGCCAATACTATGCAAGTACTCTGAATTGATTACAGATTCATACATATGATACACAACTTTTTGGCCTCTATGTTGGATTCATGATTTGATTTGAATTTTACAACATCATTTTGAAATATTTAATTGGATTTTTAACTAATTAATATTTAATTAAATTTCTGAGTATTGTTTAAAAATAAAACAAAATGTATTTAACTTAAAAAAAGAATGAGTGAACAGTTTCACAGATGGCAGGATGAATGAGGGGTGAATGTCGGTCAGTGGTCATGACAAGGAAGTTCCTGAGGTCATTTGGCTGTTTCTTCCTTCAGGGACAGGCCTCAGAGTGGAGGACCTGCTCCGATGTGACCTTCAACCTAGCACTCAGGTATGGAGTGGGTGCTCAGGGGAGCAGGGGATCCCAGCCACCGGCAGAACCCTGCTGAGATTTTTGGGACAGGGGTGTCATGTTTCTTGATTCTGGAGCACAGCATAGCATATTTTGTAAGCTCTCCCAGGAGTTTACATGTTGAGGCTGCCCCAGCCCAGGGGCTCTGAGGAAGGTCGAGCTGGGTCAGCAGGAAGCCTGCATCTTGCTGTTTACCAATGCTTTATGTCAAGCAATAGGATCCAGTGTGCAAACATAGGAGTGCAAGCTCGCATTGCCATCTGACCTGAGAGCAGCCTCCTGGCCCTGGGGTCCTATGAACCTAAATCCAGTAGCCATGGCAGTTCAGAGCAGCAACTGTTACCATATAAGCCAACACTTGGACAAAGGCCTCTGAGGACAACTGGCCAATGCTCAGCCTGTATCCTTGTGTTCCTACACATCTTGCTTGCGTACTACCACTGCTGAGACCAAAAGGCCAAATAGGCCCTGATGGCTGGTGTTGACAAAGCTCCGGGAAATTGGTCCTGCCTGTGACCTCGAGTTGTATCCTGCCCCTAGCCTGTGTTCTGTGACCTGGAGTTGTGTCCTGTCCCCTAGTCCCTAAGACTTTGTGGTCTTTGAGTGACAACATCTTGGCCACCAGGGACTCTCTGGATGAGGATGTTCTTGCCATTTAAGTCCTCAGCCACTGCTTTTCCCTGGCCCCAGGACCCATTCTATAGCTGGGCTCTAGAGGCTGTACTGAGGGCTGCAGCCCTCACCCCATAGCAGGGAAGATCGTGCCCGTGTGCAGGGCAAACCTGGGCACAACAGTCCAGGCTGTTTATGGCATGCCAAGTTATGAGGACGGCCACACCGCCAGCCGCAGAGTTAATTTCATAGTAAATTACATGGAAAACTGGAGCTCAGATGCTGAGGCGCATGTCTCAGCCCCACTTGTTTATGCATAATTTGCTTCATTATGCTCAGTCTTACGTGGCGACTCATGAATCACTGCAGAGCCTCATTTCTCACCATTGCCCTCCCAAGGTCGTGGTGCCTGATGCGAGCTCGCACCAGGCTGGGGAGGGGTCGTAGCTGCCTGAACCCATTCGTACCTGGCCCTGTCTTTGGGATTGGGGTGCACTGGTTGGTGGTGAGTATGGTTTCCCGGGTGTACAGTGGGATGCTCTGAGTGGAGGCCCCATGATGCAGGACCACAGCTCTCAGCCCAGAAGTCAGAGCCAGGTGAGAGCACTGCGCAGAGCCTCCTGGCTCCAAAGAGCATCAGGAGCTGGGGACTGGGCCGCACTTTGGTGGGGTCAGGGTGGTGCCGGTGGCCTCAGGTCTGTAGGGCTTTGCCTTTGTTCTCCTCCTCAGTGTCCAGGGACCCCAGTGGGCACTGCCTGAGAGGTCCCTGAGGAAGGTGTTCGTCGTTGCTGGCTTGCACAGGACCGAGCACCTGAAGCCTCTTAGCTTCCCAGTCTCCATCTGGGAACTGAAGAGACCAGAGCTTGCTGGGAATTTCCCCCAGAAAGACAGCATCTGCACCAGACTTTACCTATGGCTGCCTTTCCCAGGGAGCACGCTTCAGGCTCCTGCTGCTCTCTGGGTGGCAGAGGTCTCACTTCACCTCCCATGGTGCCTCCTGCTGTCCCCACTGCCTTTAGGGAGCATCCTGCTCCCTGGGGACCTGGCTGCAATAAATGGGACACATTACATTTGATCCCAAGTTTCTGACCAGACCTATAAGACCTGTGTCTTTCCTTCAATGGACTTGTGACCCTTGGTCTGGTGCTGGAGAGGTGACTCTCACAGCAGCTTGGGGACATTCTTTTAAGTGAGAGGAGAACGAAGCCAGCACTCCCAGCATAGGCACAGAACTCTGGGCTGTCACTCAGAAGGCCTGGAGGACGCCTCAACCACTGACCTCAGCCTCCAGGATATGTGACCTCCACCTCCTTCCATCCAGTGAGTTCCTCCCAAGGTGTTCAGTTCCCTGATGGGTTGTGTCCAGGGAGCAGTGGCTGTGGTGGTCCCAGCCCTTTCCCTGTTCCTGGTGTACCTCTGAGCTCTGTCAAGGGCTGAGGACCATGACAGCATCCAGAGAGGACAAGGAACCTGGCTGGCCCAGGGAGGTGGATAAGGTCAGGCACAGCACCAAGTGCAGGACCCCCAGAAGCAGTAGCCTACGTGCTAGACTTCATCAACACTGAAATCCTTGCCCTCTAAAACAAGCTGTTCAGAGAGGGAATCATTTGCACAATGGAGTCCTACAGAGGATGGCATCTAAAACAACTGAGGACTCTGGGAACTCCACAAGCTAAACACCAGCACCCCAGTTTAATACCAAGGAGGGCATCTTCCTTCAGGATGTGTACAGAAGGCAGGTAAGATATGAAACATGTGATGTCCTGCATCCCTGAAGAGTTACAGTTAGAGCAGCTTCTGCCACTCGCCTCCTGGACATGTAGGACAGCAGACCTGGGACATCAAGGCTGTCTGGTGCATCCACCTCAAGCCCTGGGGTGGGAAGTCTGGAGGATAGGGTGGCTATTTCTTGTAACTACTGTGACCTTGCTGTAGAGTTCTTCAGTCCCACTTTTTGGTGTCTACCCAAGAAGATCTTTGTGCAAAGACCTGAAGCAGTGTTCACAGCACCTTTGTTCAGTCACACGAGCGGGGATGCAGCCCAGATATCCCTCCGTAGGCAAATGGGTGGCCAACTATAGTCCCTCTGGTCCGTGGGATTGCATGCAGAGCGCCTAGGAAACAGGCTGTCACAGGAGCCACAGAGGAAACAGTTATGCACACTGTGACGTGAAAATCCTAGCCCCAAGGGCGCCACACTGCAAGACTCCAACTCCACAGCTTCCTGGGGACAGCAGAAGCATGCAGAGGGTCGCCAGGTGTCACTGGACACAGCGCTGAAGCAAGAAGAGCAGAACCCGAAAAGCTGTCTGAAAGATACATGGCTCTGCCTGCACCCAAAGGCCCAGATTGCCTGGCCCCAGCTATGGGCCTGCTATGGCCCAGGGACACTAGATAAGAGTGTGTGGGGGACAGGAGGCTTTTGCAGGCCTGGGGCCCCGCCCTGGCCACTTGGAACCTGGGGACCTCTGTGGGTGCACAGCACACACTGTGACCTCTCGGACTCACAGTGACCAGGAATATTAGGAAGATCTTGCACGGTGTGACACTGCACCCCTCACACCCCATGCACCCCGTCTTCACCTCTGAAGCAGAAACAGAGGCTCTGATGTGAGCTGAACCCACTCGGGGTCTGGGACTCAGAAGCCTAGTAGCCGTCGTACTACCTGCTGGGCCCCTCAGCCCATGGAATGGCCCCAAAAGCACAGGGCCAGGCAGAAGAGCGGGCACTCATCTCTCTGGTTTGACAGCCAATGTCCAAGGTCGAAGTGGGCAAGACTGGGCTTGGTTTCTTCTTGACCTGAATACTGGCACTTTCCTGTGGTGTGCTCACGTGGCAGAGAGCACTCTTGTGTGTCTCTCTCACCATATAGGGACATGGATCTATCTGGTGACCTCTAACCTTCAACCTCTCACCTTATGACCTCTGACGTAACCCACTTCTCAAGGGGCTTACTCTGGGCACAGTTACACAGTCAATCTGTGAATTTTGGCAGCACAGCAAGGACCTTAGCAACTCCACAGGGCAGGGCCTGTTCCCAGTGGGGGCTTCAGGCTCATAGGTGGATCGGTGGGACCCGGCCCACAGTGAGGAGACAGCTGGGGCTGCTCAACTGCTGAGCCTGGCAGGTGTACAGGAGTGGCTGTGCCCGGTTCTGTGCTGAGGGCTATGCATGGTATAGCAAGTGGCTCACAGACTCAGGATTCATGCTACCAGATGACCCCTGGCCTCTCCCAGTGGCAGCATCAGTGGCCAGTGGGGCCTGGCTGAGAGCCCACCAGGGGGTAGTGGGGGGCAGTGGGGTAGCAGGCAAGATCCTCCTAACGTTCCTGGCCACTGTGTGTCCGAGAGGCTGTGGTGCCTGCTCTGCACTCACAGGGGTCCCCAGGTTCCAAGTGGCCAGGGCGGGGCCCCCCTTGGCCTCACCTATGCTGAACACACTCTCCACTGTATCCCTGGCCATGCAGGACCACTCCCCCTCACTGTCCCATTCCCCACCAAGTGCTGGTGTTTCTACATCCGAGCCTCAGCTCCCTTTCACAGCCACTTGCCAACGTGCCTGCTGGAGATGTGTGTGTGTGTGTGTGTGTGTGTGTGTGTGTGAAGATGCACCAGGCTGCAGCAGCACTCCTGGGTTGCCCCTGGTGGCCTGACAGCCTCGGCCAGCTGCAACTGAGCCTGGGGCCTGCGCACCTCAACTCCACAAGCCCGGGGAGCTCGAGTCCTCCCTCTGCCTCATTGGCCTCTGCTGTGAGCAGAGCCAGGCACTCTGTCTGTGCTTGGCAGGGCTTTGCTGGGCACACGAGCATCTTTGCTCTTCTCCTTGTGACTCACAGAAACGGGAGCAAAGGGTCTCCCGCACTCCTCTAACACAGCCCTGGTCACTGGAAGCAGTGCTGGAGTGAGCAGGTATGGCGGGAGCAAGCACAGCCACCTCCCTGGGAACAGGGCAGCAGTTGGGTACAGCTGGCAGCTTTGCCCTGGCTCCACCTGCAGCCAGGTTGCTCGCCTTGTGGTCCACAACAGCCTCATTCACATTGTGAAGCTCCCACTCTGGACACAGCGCCCCCAGGAAAACAGGCAGCACCTGCGAGCGTTTGATCTCTGCCACCTGGACACTGCTGAGCATGTGGTGGTGTTTTCCCAGGGTAGTCGGTGGCCTTTGTATACCCACGATACCTTCCGCCCCTCACACTCAGCCCTCTGAATCCACAGGCTCTTCATCCGGGAACTCCCCCAACACCAGGTCACATGTTAGAAAAAAATTTTTTCATAAAGTCCAAAAAAGCAAAACTTGAATTGTCACTTGCTATAGGTGACACAGGACTGGTGGAGAGGTGCTGTGCTGCTGCTACCTCTCATGGCCTCCCGGGCTGTCACAGCCTCACAGCCTGGTACGGGCTCTTGGTTCATTACATCCTCAGCACACCCAGGAACACTGTCCACACCCATGGGCTGCCGGGCTGTCCAGACGCAGGGTTTGCTTTGGTGCACGCAGCTGACTCCGTCCTGGGTCCCCGGGCCACACCAGGTAGCAGCGCCCTCTCTGACTAGTGTTGTCCTGCACACAGTGTTGCCAGGCATCCCGAAGTAATGCCAAGGCCGGAGGGTTGTGTAGACCACACGCACATGTGCACTGTGCCAGCTGGTACGGGGGCTTGGACGGCAAAGGCATGAGTACCTGAGGATCTTGGAAGAGGTCCCTTTGGACACTGGTGTGGGGACTGGTCCTTCCCTTGCTATGGGATTCTCCTAATCTGAGGCCCCCATCAATGTCACATCAGTGATGAAGCCCTGACCCCTGCCAAGCCTGAGCCTTCCAGGGTCTAGCTGACCACGGAGCGTGGTGCAGGTGGGCAGCGGCACTGGCAGCTGCGCAGGGTGGGCCCTTGTCAGCCATGACGTCATCTCCGGTTCAAAAGGGAAGAGGAAGATCTTCATGGTGCAGTGCAGATTTCTGGGGATTTGAGCCTTGACAGGCCGGCGCTGCCCCTCTCATTGACCTGAGCATGTGGTAAAAGGCTATGAGTGGCCCGGGTGCAGCTGAGCTCGGGGTGGCAGACACAGAGCCGCTCCGGAGCCAAGGAAAGGCAGCTCCTACCACGCAGCTGAAGGTCACCTGCGCTCCACCCTGCTGCTCCTCCAGGTGTTGCCGGGGCCTGAACATCTGGCTGTGTGGAGCCGGCACTGATCGAGGTCATCCATTGCTCTGTGGGCAGCCAGGGCCGTGAGGAGAGGAGACGCGCTGGCCAGGCGCTGGCACCGAGAGGCAGCCGGAGCCAGGGCCGAGCGTGGGCGAGCACAAGGTGCCGACAGGTGGTGACAGGGCAGCCGCTGCCCCTCCCGCTAGCCTTTCTCCTTGCCACGTCCCCCTTGGCAAGGCGGCCATCCTAGCAGCTGCCCCGAGAGCCCAGCCGGGCCCAGGCGGGTGGGAGTCTGCAGCACCTGCCAGCTCGCAGGGAACCTGCCCACCGCCATCACTCTCTGCTCCGGCTGCTCCCGCTGCGCCCGTCACCCGTGCCAAAGCGTGGCTGTGGCCACTCTGCATGGGGTCGGCCGCTGCTCACAAACATGCAACGGCTGCAGTTCCTGCAAGGAGGCGGCATGGACCCCTGCCTGGTGCCTGCCCCTGCTGTCCCTTCATCCATCTGCCTACTGTTCAGACCTTTGCTTGTGTACCCTGCAACTATCACATCTCCCCACGGGGTCTGTCGCTTGTCCTCATCCACGCTGCAGCCCCTCTCCCAGCCTTTCTTTTTTTTTGTCCTTTTGAGACAGGGTCTTGCTTTGAAGTTCAGGCTGGCCTTGAGCTCACTTTTGTACCCGAGGCTGGTCTCAAACTCGCACCAATCCTCCTGCCTCAGCCTCCCGAGTGCTGGGATTACAGGCGTGCGCCACCACGCCCGGCTCTCCCAGCCTTTCTGTGCCACCACAGTGCCCACAGTGCAAAGATTTTCCTTGCTAATGGGCATCGCTCAAGGAAGACATTCTTAAAGGGAGATGCTGGGCTTACACTGCAAGCGCCGTGGCTCTTCCCGCTTGGCTGCCCTTGCCCTCCGTGTCCAAGTTCCTCTGCAGCAAGCTTGAGCTGACCCGATTTCCTCAGCATGAGCCCTGGGGCACTAGTGTCCCCTCCTTGAGGGTGAGATCACTTGGCTCTGGGTGGCCAAGGACAGGGCCACCCCTGCCTTCCCAAGGAAGGCGAGTAGCTCTGGGGTTGATGCTCTAGGCTTTGAAGTGGGCGAAGGAGCTGGGATTTAGAGATGTAAAGTGAGAAAGAACAGACTCAGGCACCTCACCAGCTGGGGCTAGAAGCCAGAGCCCCCGACACCCCTGTGTTGCACAACTCTTCAGTGGGGATCCACTTATATCACACACAGCCGTGCTAATATCACCAACTGGGCCCTGAGCACATGTGGACTTGTAACTCCTGGCTTTTCCCTGGAGCCTCCAAACCCTGTGGAGGCTGGGTGCTTGGTCATGAGCCTTGAGAGGTCACAGGTGCTTACGCTGTGGAAGAAAAGAGGCCTCTAGCCAGATTCCACCTTGCACAACCCCTCCCGAGGTGCAGAGGAGCAGCAGCCTCGCGGTGCGTCCAGACTGCACTCATCCTTTGTGGACAGCCCTCTGCTCCTGTCCCTCTGCCCTCTGGTCCCCTCCATCTCCACTCTCCTCACCCAGGAGGTGCTGGCTGTGCCAGGCAGGGCTCCTGTAGCCCACAAGCCATGCTGATGTCCACTCGGGAGCACGGGACCAGGCTCTTCCTTTCCCACTTGCTTGTCCTGGTGATGTGGCCAAGGGCTACATGCTTCATGTGGCCCTGTTCTTGGTGGACATCTGCTTGCCCGGCCTAGTGTTTCTACCTAGAGCCCTGGAAATGCCTCTCAGTCATCACGTCTATTTCTGAACTTGCCATTTCCCACCCAGGGGGTCATGGTGCATGGCTTAGCAGGTTCTAGTGGGTTTCTTGTGACACAGATGGGGACATTGAGGAACACGTCAGATGCTCTCTCTCTCTGAAAAACCCACCATATGAAACCATTCTGCCTGAAGCACTGGGCTAGAGCATTTGCCAAAATCAGTATTATAAAAATACTTTCCCTTCTCTGGAAGGGAAAGGAGACATAGCTCCTGGCACCCCTTTCCTACCCAGGCGTTTTCCTCCCAGGTCATGGGGTGCTGGCCTAGGGTGCTTAGCTGTACTCATTCACTGAGCACGTGCCACATTAGTGCCTAGACCTGAGGGGCACAGGATGGGTGCTGGGTGGCCTTTGCCATCCAGTGGGTGAGCTTTGCAGCAAGAGGACAGGCATGCAAACTGTATGATGGCATGAACCCTGCCACACAGGTTTGTGTCATCCTCAGGGCAGAGGGACCAGAGCCATCTAAGCAAGAAGAGGCTTTGTATCCCTGGCCAGAGTGGGGCTAAGGTCATAGGTGTGGCCACAGAGATGACACCCGTCCTTTCCCAACTTTTGCGCAACATTGGTGACACACGGTCACTTAGGATATACTCCTTCCAAAGGCAGATAAGCCCTCCTCTGCCAGGACAGGCATTTGTGCCCAGGGTGGACCCCTGGACAACTGGGTCTGCAGACTTGACAGATGGATACCTACAGTATTGTAGACTTGCTTGAGCAAGCGATGGTTACACACACACATCTTCTTATGTTATGATCTTGGCCCACGTACCCTGAGTCAGGCTGCTCTTGCTGGCCACCCATTTGCCCTTCAGGGAAGTGGTACCTAGTCCTAAGCCACAGGGAAGTGACTGCTGATGGAATCGCCACACCACGATGCAGTAAGCTCCGCCCCTCACATGACACCTGAGGATGTGGCTCTTCCCCATACCAAGCCCTTCCAGACTAGAGAGTCCACTTTCCTTTTGTTTCTTTTTATTTATTTATCTTTTGATGTATTTAGTTCAGGGTCTACAGGGTCTCACCATGTAGACTGGACTCATAATGATCCTCCTGTTTTCAGCCTTCCCAAGGCTGTGACCCCACACTCAGTCTCAACTGCCATTTCAGGGCTTCCTGGGCGGGGGGCAGGGCTGGCCTGGCAAGTGGAGATCAACCCTCCCCAGTCCCTGTGTCTGACTAAGCAGGTGCTTTAGTCCACTGAGCTGTCAGGTTGGCCCTTAGTTTGTCCCTCTTGAAATTGTATGCACATTTGGTGCACACATAAGAAAAATATAGAAAGAAATATAAAATTGGGTATATATCAAAACCTGATAGGAACTGGTAGATTATTGACATCTAAAAGGAATGCTTTATAAGCGTAAACAGAACAGCATCACTTATTCTAATTAACTATTAGAATTTATAAAAATTATATTGCTAGGTTTTTCTGTGAAGATATTGTGGATGTCAGCGACTCAGGCTGTAAAAATCAACACCTGTACATGCATACATCCAAGGAGGGATCAAAACGCACAGTGATCACTTGAATTTAGAAGTTGCCATAGCGGAAGACACACTGTTACGAATCTCCCTTCACACACCTCCATCTCACTTCCCACACGCCCGTCCCTCCTCTTGCTCCTTTGGGCAGCAGTTCTCTAAGTCCTCTGTCATGCCTTTGTGACGGGAAACACAGCTGCCTAGTGCCATCCAATGGGGAGACAGGCTCCTAAAACATTACGGTGTGTCCTCCCCCACCTGCTCCCTGGACGTGCACTCTATCACTTCAGGCTGTTCGCCAGAGCCAAAACGAGCACCAAGCGTCAGTGCTTTAAATCTGTTCAGGGCACAGAGGCATCCAGGACAGTGCGACTAAGGACACTCAGGACCCAGGACTCCAGCGCTGCTGCAGAAGGTGACAAGGGTGACGATGGGAAGCCTGTGTGTAAGGTGAGGGGGAGGATGACTGCTGGCGGGGTGTCTTCACAGGCACTGCTTTTTAAGTTTCTATACAGCAGCACCCAAATGGGCCCCAAACATAATCAAATTTTTCTATCAGGTCAACATTGATCCCAGCTATTGAACTTGATTCAGTGCACAGCAGAATTATGAAAAGAATTAAGATCATGCACCAAGGTCCTCAGTGAGGCATCAGGTCACACCTCTGCTGTGCGTGGATGTACATGCTCCTGAGGTTTAAGGGATCCATGCTAGAATACTGGCTCGGATTCAGAGTGGAGGGCATGTAAGACCTGCTCTTATGCCCTTGCTCCGTGTTCTGCACCTTCTCCAGGAAGCAGCTAGGGCCAGGGTGGGTCTTATAAGAAGGATAACAATGAGCTTCTCTCCCGTCTGTCCACGCAGCCAGTCTGTGGCATGAGGTGTCCACAGCCAGTGTGTTCTCTCCGTGAAGTCTTCCTGGATGGGAGAAGAACCCCACGGGAGGTCTCTGGGTGCCCACTGAGAGCACGTAGCCTGAATGGAGACTGCCGAGCACTGCCCAGCGCTAGCCTAAGCTGACCATCCGGGGTCTAAGCTGACCTAGGGCCCATTTATTTCCTGCTGGTGGTCCTAGCTGGAAAAACCTGTTTGCCTGGGCTGCTTGGAGACTGCATGGAGCCAGCTCCAGATCAGGAGAGGCTATCTGTCTACAGTGGATGTTTGCCTGGGAACATCTTCAGATACCTGACTTGGTGTCCTGGCAGTGACAGTGACCTGCTGGCCCAGAGGGACTGGCTGCAAGAGACTGCTTCCTCACTGCAGGGGGCAGGGTGGGGCTTGCTCAATGACATGCCTCAGTGTCTCTCTTGGTGACCTGGACACGCTGATCAGGGAGGTGGACCAGAGGCCCTATGTTTTGGGCTATGGTGTGTGTCACAGAAGAGTGAGTGTCACTACCCTCCCAGTGGGCACACGAACAGCTGCCGGAGGAACAGACAGGGCACTGGCTCTGGAGCTGGTCACAGCCGGGCTGTGTGACAGTCTCTTCACCGGGTCACACAGAAGAACTTCGTTAGTGGTATAACATGTCAAAATTAGTCACTTAAGAGTGTAAACAGCTCCAGCAACAGCACAGAGCGGGTGTGCAGCCATCTGCTCTGGGCGTTGGGCGCTGTTCTCGCGGCGGGCACCGACTTCTGCTCCCTCTCCAGATGAGAGCTGCCTCCGTCAGCTGACTGTCCCCAGTAGCAGGAGCTGGAGATGTCAACAGCTTGCTCCGCGGCTGGGGGGCTCAGGGCTCCAGCTTGGTGGGAGGGGTGGCCGCGGCAGCTGGCGAGGCCTGGGACCCACTTCCTTCCCGCCTCCGTCTTCCTCCCTCCCACTCCATCTTGCTGCAGATGTGAGAAGCCAACTGTGCGGCATTATTCGCCCGGGCACCCTGGTGCTCAGCACGGCCTCCTTCTGCAGCCCAGGATGGGGACTTCCGGCTCTCCTCTCCTCTCTTTCTCACTCACCCACTGCCTGCATCCACACCCTACCTCTCCCAGCGCGGGTCTTGCCGGATGCGGGAGACTGAACTTCCAGCGGCAGGGAGCTCTGATGATCTTGTCTCTAGCTAACTCGCCCTCCACACAGAAGGCTTTCCTCTAAGGCTCCAAACTGTAGCACGCTCCAAGTGCCTCCTTATTCCCATAATCTGGAGCAGGGAGCCTGGGTCTCTACCACCTCCTGCCACCAGTGGGACCGGAGGAAAGTCTCTGAGGAGCCCAGCCCATCTCCATGCCTCGTTAACGTAATTGAGCTGCAAATTAAGCCAGTGGGTCGCTGCCTGAGGGAGAGCTCAGCACTGTGCCTGATTATCTGCTGCCTTCTTCCCTGACTGGTTGAGCTTGCGTTCAGCCCCCAGTGGATGGTAGGAGTGTGAGGGGATTACACACCCAGAAATGCCACTGGCCCTGCTGGATTCCTCCAGGTTCCCTGAGCATGCATGCAGCAGAGATAAAGTCGTCACAAGCGCGGCATCCGTGCTGGGGACCGGATGGCAAAGTCCCATGCCTGTCGTGGCTTCACTCTCCCTCCTCCCGTTCCTGCAGACCCAGAGTGACCCTGCCTCCCCCTTGCCTCCTCCTCTTGACTCTCTGAGTCATGCTACACCTGAGGAGGCTCACCCCAGGGCAAAGCAAGGTTCTAGACACGTGACAGGAGAGACGGGGCTCTGAGTTCAGGGGTTGGAGGGTGCAGGAGGGTCAGCCTGGGGGAGCTGCAGATGTCAGATGGGAGCCAGGAGGGAGGGTGCAGCTCACAAGGAGGGGAGCGGGAATCATCACATCTTACCTCAGAGCGAGCAGCGATCTCCTGGGGAGCTGGAGCCTTCTCTTCTCCCTCTGTGTGTGGCCTCCTTGTTAGAGCCATGAGGTAGCAGTTCTGGAGCGACAGGAGAGGGGAGAGTTAGGCCTGCGTATTAGTTAGGTTTTTACTAGAAGAGCAGATATAATACAAGGAATACCGATATGACACAAGATGTATAAATGTATAAGGAATTATAAGATAGGCGGACAATGGATGGATGGCCAATTACAGAGTCAGATGAGGAAGCACACATAGGGCATCTGCACACCGAGACTAAAGGATTTAGCCCAAGGCTTGGAGCTCACTGCAGTGTCCCATTCAAGTCTCTATCAGTTGGCTGATGGATCTGCAACAGAAGGCTGAAGAGTCTGCAATGTAAGCTGAAGAATCTGTGACGGAAGGCTGAAGGATCCTAGCTAGAGGCTGAGGAGTTTGTGCTGGAAGCCAGGCGACGAAATCCAAGCTGACTGGGAAGACTGCAGGTCCTCCGAGGAAGTGGGATGTGGACTCCTGCCTCAACCCCTTTATTATATGCCTTTTTTTGTGCTGAGTCACTCTGTAGTGGGGACAGGCCCTCTCTTCCCTAGGGCAGACCCCTTGGGTGTGGAACCATCAAGGAGATCCCACCAAGTTGATACAGTGTATGCACCACTATAGCCTGGCCTGTAGTTCTAGACAGAACTCTTGTCTGTAAGCATCGTGCCTGTGCAGTCAGCAGGGCCCTGTCCAGAGGTGAAGGAGCAGAGGGGACAGGACAGCATGATGGCAGAGACACTCAGCCTTGACGTCGCCTAGGGGCACCCAAGGACATCCACAGGCTGAGATGACGGGGCGGTGGTCTCAGCTAAGGTGGCTGTCACAGTCCAGGCCACGGGTACCATCATGACCCACGGGCAGTAGAACCATGGACTGCACGGACAGGAGAGTGGGCCTCATGGGTGTTGCAGCCTGTGGACTGCACCCCTGAGGCAGGAGACGGAGGCTGTGATCCCCTGCTTGGTGCTCTCCAAACCCGGATCGTTGTCTGTTGAGAATAGCTGAAGCTGGAGACCTTCCTTAGGGCTGCGCTGCTGGCTTGGATCACCTCCCACTCGCCACCTGTGTGCCCTTCCTCCACTCTGCCCCCTGCTGGAAGCCACTCCCAACACAGCCTTGAGGTCGAGTATGACCTCAGCTGAAGCCAACGCCCAGCTGGACTGTGAGCCCTGCCAGTGACCACAGGGCCAGAGTGTAGCAGCAGCCACCGGACTATCTACCTCACAAATGTTCCTTTCCTCTTGGGGTGGCATCAGGTGCGCTGTCACCCTGCAGGGCTGTGCCTTGGAGATCCTGCTCCCAGAGGAATTCCACTGAGGACAGAGGTCGCCCTCTGCACACCATGGGTCACTTCCTAGTGCTGTGGCTCCCAGAAGCGTGTGCTAAGACTTGGCTAGGGCTGTGTGGTGGCTGGGGGCCTGATTGTGGCTCATGCGATTTGTCGCTTCCTGCTTCAGAGGTTCAGAGTTCTGAGCTGATTGTTGGGGCATGCGTGTGTTTATACTTACAGAGCTCTGCTGCTTAACTGTTTCTTTATAATTATCCATACATCTGCAGTAGGCATGGACCTTTTTAAATTTAACAAACTTTACCTGACATTTTATAAATTAAAGTGTTACCTGCATCATAGAATTTAGTCTTCCCAGTCTCACCTTGCCAAAGTTCCCATTAGGTATCTGAGCCCAGAATGGAGGTGAGTCACCTCTGAGTATAGATGTGGGGAGGTCAGCCTGTCCTGGGTTCCGGGAGTTTTGCTGTGGTCAGTGGTCTCAGCTGAGGTGGCTTTCACATCCTGTAGACATGGTCCAGGCCACGGACACCATCATGACCCACAGGCAGCAGTGCCATGGACACAGCACCCATGATGTGCTACACCTAGGACAGTGGGACTTCCTTGGACTCCTGTCCACATGAGGGTGTTGGAGAAATCCCTCAGCACAATAAGTCAGCTTCTCACTGAGCCTGTGCTCTGTTTTCCAAGACTCCAGTGAGATGAGTTATGGGACATTTTCCCTCAGAAGTATTAGTTTCTGTTTGGCCTTTACTAGGCAAAGCTCTGAGCTCAACTATCAAACTAAGCAGTGGTCACTCCTGTTAAAACTTCTGGCTCCCAGTGGGCCTCTCCCTGGGTCTGCTCAGGACACGTTCCTTCCACTGAGGTTCTGAGGGGAGCACCCCTCATGAGGACATCAGGGCCACATGCAGGTCTCTGTGGCCCAGTATCAGCTGTGTGTAGCTATCCTCTGTTTTGCAAATAAGTGCTCACATTTAAGTGTATTCTATATCTCACTCCTTAAGTCTGCCTTTTGAATTCTTGCTGGTGAGGACAGAATTAAAATGCACCCCACATGCCACGCCAGGAGGTCTTCAGGTCCCTTCACCACATCTTCACCTGTGGTGACTGCTGAGCAGGGCCTGGGCCACATTATGGCTGAGCTCTGGCAAATGCATGCACGGTCACAGCCATTCAGAGTCAGGATCAGGGTGACACCCACACTCAGGAAGCCTAGCACCGGCCAGGCTGAGTGACCTCTGAAGTCTAGGGCTGGCCCTGCAGATGCCAGTGTCTTCTGGTATCTGCAGATTAGGAACTGCAGCTTCTGTCTGCTATTAGAATTTATCTGGAGACAGAAGCCTGAGGAGACTCGCTCATGAGACTGAAGCAGGAAGCCTGACTGCCCACCAGGTGTAGTTAGCAATTGCTCCCCGGCACACATAGCTGTGCACCGGGCCTCTGGCACACCCGAGGAGAAAGCACATCTTGACACACTCAATGCACACATGCACTGGGTCAAACAACTCTTCAGCCGTGAGTGAGCTGCACGTTTAGGCCGCCACATCCCTTTCCACCTTCTTTTTCCTCCTGTAGAATAAAGATGAGTGCAAGTGCTCACCTCATAAGGATTTCTGAGAATGAGCTGGAATAACACAATTAAAATATCCATTACATTTCCTCTGTACGCAAGTCTAGGTGGGTGCGCAACACATGGGAGCTATCAATATCACCGGGTCACAGAGTATCACAGAAACTCAGCGCTCCTGCTTGTTCCTTACCTCCTGTTTGCCCCCACAGGGCATGAACAGGAGGCCGCTGCCACGGCTTCCACGGGCTCTGAGTATGGAGGGGATGTGGCCCTTCCAGAGGCGAAGTCACAGAGTGTGATGGCGTTTTGGATCCAGGATATTAATAAAGACTTTGCCAATGTTATTTTACAAGGAGAGACTGAATTCAAGGGAGAGGAGTGAACATCACGCTCGCTATACCTTGGCCTGAGGCAACTGTCCTGGGAAACTGCTCCTGGAGCTTCCTGGATGGAACATCCTCCCCTCACATATGTGTAAGAGTCAGGCTCACAGAACTCCATGGAAATGTGCCTCCTCTGGGTACCAGTGCTCAGGTGTCTGTACCCAGAGCACAAGTGCTGACCCTAAGGACAGGGTTACTCTGCCCGTGTCCCAGGTGAAGAGCCACCTCCCACCCTGGGCTGTTTTGACTCCTGACAGCTTTCCACAACTGAGCAGCCCAGCTGCCTCCCAGCTGCCCGGGTCTGAGGGGGCCATACCATGCAGGTGTGCCCTCAGGGACTGCAGGTGTTTTTCCTGAGGGGCTCAGGACTCCATGTCCACATGTATTTGTGTGGGGGAAGCCCCAAACAGCTCCAGGCCAAGAGTAGGGAAGAGCTTGGCCCCACCACAGCTCCCAAACCACCCAGCCAACCCTGGGAGGAAGTGGACCACTCCCTGTGGGCCACCTGTGTGGGTGCTGGGACACAGCGATGCATCCTTGCCCAGGGGCCGCTCTGTGACCAGATCAGGGAGACCTCCATCCCATCATGCATCCATCTACAGGGTTCATGGTTCCATGCAAGCTTAGCATGTGAGGGAGATGGGGTGGGGTACGATCAACTTCTCGTGAGAACACAGTGAAGACAGAGAACCTGAGATACCTGGAGGAAACAGGCGCACCTGGCAACTGTAATGCGGAGTGGAGTCAACCAGACACACAAGCTTAGCTGTTGCATGGATTCTCGTGTACAAGAAACCTAAAGCATAAATAAGTTAAAGATTCAGGTAAAAGGCAGACAATAGGAAGCAGGCGATAGATCTGTTGCAAATAGCAAGGGGACCAAGAGATGGAGCGGAAGGGCGGGGAGAGGAAGGAGACATCAAAAGAATGAAGAGGTGTTCTGAGCACGAACCGACTTCTCCGGGAATGTAAGCATCCTGGGCAGGAAACACCCGCTAGCCAAGCTGAACAGAAAGACCCCAGGCCCGTGTTCCACAGCAGTGGTGATGGGGACAGCGCCATGGGCTCGCAAAGCCGGCTCCCACAGCCTGGCCTCTCTGGATGTAGACACAGGAGCAGCCGCCGAGAGATTGCTGTGAGGCTGTGGCTTGGGGTTTCCGCGTGGAGAAGAGGACAGATGCCTGCGCAGCAGAAGCGCTGTTGGCATAATTACGTTAAATAAGACACACATGGGCCCAGCTCCACCCCACCTGGGTTTCAGAAACCCTCGGAAGGGGGCCTGCTTGCACTTAATTGTGCCTGGGAGCAAGAAGCGGGGTGCTGTCTTTTCTTGAGTGCTAGAAGATCTGAGAGGTGACCCTCTCCCTCCCGGCTTCCAGCGTAGTCTTCTGGAGGGGCTGCTGCAGGAGAAGAGGAGCAGCAGCTAGCACAAGGGCCCCTCCCCAGCTCGCATCACAGGACAGGGGAGCTCCCCGCTCTTGCGTCTGCCCTGCGCACGTCTTCCGTGCTTTTGGTCTATGTCTCTAAATCACGCATTTCGGTCCCTAGACCAGAAACTGTTTATCCAGACTGCTCATCCAGAAGCCAAGATGATTTGAGGAGGAAGGCGGAGTCTTCTGGGAGGGCTCAGACACATGCAGAGCTGGCAAGGTGTACGTGGGTGGCCTGGGCTGCTGTGCCCTCTCTGTCTGGCCCTCAGCTTCTTTCACAGAGACTTGGGGTCAGAGGCTCTCTGCCTATTAGCATTGCCCTCAGCCAGCCCAAGAACAGAGAGGTTGGACCAGGGTAGCAAGGTCATCCCCATGTCATTCAAGAGATGGCGCCTCGTGGCCTCCCTGGCCTAGTTTCCACTACCATCCCACAGCTGTCCTATCTCCATGGCTGTCTGAGTCTCCCTGCTGTCCCCTTTGTCCGTCCTTGCACTTTATCCTGCTTGTAGCCACTATGTGACCACAGCTCAGGCTGGCTCTGTTCTGGCTAAATGACCACGTTAGCTTCCATGGCCTGCTCTCTCTGGTATCAGCAGCAGGGCCCGGCCCTGGCTTTCTGCGATGCCTCGCTGAGTCTCTAAGCTCTGCGTACATCCGCTCGAGTCTGCCTGCCTCTGCAGCAGCCCTTTCCCTCTGGAGTGCGCTGACCCACGCACATAGGGGCACCTGATGCCAATGAACTTGCCCCGCCCACAGTGGGAGCCAGTAGATTCATTAAAATCTGCCTTTCCCTGTCAGGGTGTCAGCTCCTCAGGACTGTGGGGTGCTGGCATGCTTCCCAACATGGTTCCAATCCTGGCACCAGACTGAGTTCTCACAGAAGAGCCCTGGTGTGCCTAGTGCACAGCCACGAGTGAGCCAGCCTATTGGTGGATCTGGTGTGGACTCGGCTCTGTCTGGGTGAGACTGGGGGTGTCTATCAAGCTCCTTGGGGGACAGAAGTGGGACAGGCAGTGACTGTTGTCATGCTCCCTCTCCTTCTCCTCTCTCCACCATAGATGCTTGTTGGCAGTGTCACTTCTACGTAGGCAGAAAGATGCCCAGGTTTTGAAACTGCTGAGTCATCTCATAGACAGCACCATTTCATGGCGCCAGATAATCTCTCCAGGCCAGTTCTGATACAACTGAGAAAGTCTTCCTGCCCATGGATACAGTATTTTGCCACAACCTCAGGGGACCTACTTCATGGCACTATTTTCATCAATAAATACCACTTGACACATGCCTATCAGAGAGACATCACTGGATGAAGCTCTGCATGCGAGTCACAAATTCTTTCCAATGAGCACCTGTCAGGCCAACATGATGGAAGGAAGTTATTTAAAATATGAGAAATTGTATCAAAAGAGAAAAGTTTTACACACCCATAATATTTGCTCAGCTGTGAAAAGAAACCCAATGTTTTACTTGAGAGTTCCTACTGCGGGCAGAAAGCACCTGTCAAAGCAGATTAAAGGAGGAAGGGTTCCTTTAGCTTAAAGTTTCAGAGGTCTCAGCCCATGGTCTCAGTCCATCGGCTTCAAGGCAAGAAAATCATGGAGGGTGGGGTTGGTAGAGGAAAGTTACTCACTTAATGAAAGCTGGGAAGCGGAGCCCTGGAGACAATGCTAGCAAGAGATAAACCCTCCAAAGGCTCCCCCATTTCCCACTTGCAAATGGCCCTGCCTTCCACTGGTACATGCAGCTGTGGCCTTCAAAGGACTAATCCGTGAGAGGTACATGCCTCGTGATCCTCTCGCTCCCCCAAGAGGGTCTTCATCAGGCTGTGCTGACAGTTAGGCATGGCTGTCACACCTCATGGTACCAAGTGCTGGCTAGAACACAGGGCAGCTGGGAATCTTACACAGTGGACCCTCAGCAAATAGCCTGGCTATCCCACCTAGGTGTCCCCCAGCTAGATGAAGGCTCATGTCCACATGAACATCTTCACATGAATGTTCACAGAAGTGTATTTGTTCTTCATCACCATTGCCACTGTAAGAGTGACCACAGACTTTGTGGCCACACATGTTTTTCACCTTGAACTTCTGTAAGTGAAGATGTGGCTCTCAGTGGGCCAATATCCAGCTGTTGTGACTGGGGGAAGCCAGTCCCTTGCCTGGTCCCTCTCCCTGCTTCCCATGGTCATGGCCAGGAGGTGTCTTTCTCATGTTCCAGGCCAGTGGGGGCATCGCATCTTTTGCACTCTCCTTCTTTGCTTATCTTTTGCTCTGATTTTCTTTCTCTCTTTTCCACTAAGAAAGATGTGGTTATCTCTGGCTCATAGGAGAGTTTAGTATATTGTCCCCTCGGGCAGCAGACTGGAGTGGCTATAATCAAGGCATGCTATATGCATGCATGGAAATGTCACAGTGAAATTCATTGTTCTGCATAATTATCCTGCATAATTAATATATGCAAATGAAAAATGATAATGAGAAGGACATAAGAAAAAAAGCAACTGGTTAACAAACTCCATGCCAAGGAATCTCAGGTGCCTACAAGGTATCTTTCGGTAGGAGGCCAGAACATTTTTGAGAAGGGACACTCTTCTTCCCACCAAAAGAGGCTGCATGGATCCCGACAGACAGCTTTGCTTGACCGTCCGTCCCATATAAAGACCAGTCCTGTGTGCTTTTGCTTTCTTCTCTTTTATTTAGACTTCCTCTATAGTTTTGTTTAAAATCTGTTTCCTTAATTATCATATAGTAGGCTTCTTTTGGGTTTTTTGTTATTAGCTCAGCTTGATCATCTTTGTCTGTTTAATTTATTTATACATATTTAATGGAGATATTGACAAATTTGGAGTTAAACATTCAAACTGCTTATTTTGTACTTATTTATTTTATCTTATTTGTTAGTGCTCTTCTTTACCCTTTTTCTTAAATAAACTGTGTTTAATATAGTTCCTTTCTATCTTGAACACTTAGCCAATAGATTTCCACATATGTTAACAGTCAGAGGGTGGTGGACACACTTAATCTCATTATTTAGGCAATTCAAGGATCTCACACACTCCAGCTCTGTACTCCTTCTCTGAGGTGCTATCCTCCCACCTCACCACTCCACTTTCCTCTGAAATTGAGTTCTTTTCTTCTAAAGGGGCCTACTTTGGGGGTAGGTGAGGGGTGTTATTCACCTCAGTCAGTTGGAAATGAAGCTCAGCTTTTGTTTGTACTTGAAATGCCCATATTGGTGGTTGCATTCTAAATCTCAAACATCTCTCCAGAGTCCTCCATGTCCAGAGGTGGGACCTTGGCCACGGATCAGATCACACAGGTGCCATACTCATCCGTCTGTTCATCTATAGATGGGCTCATGGCTGACTATGCTCTTAGGGGGTGCCCATGTCTTGGAAGAGGTGTCATTCCCAGGGCTCTTCCCACTTTCTGTGATTCTTGGCTGCCCCTGGTTGGGCAGTTTTCCTCCACCGTGATGCCTTTGCCTTGGTAGGAGCTTACCATGGACTGAACCCTTTGTAACCACAAACCTAAATGAGTCCTCTTTAAATTGCATATGTCAGGTACTTATCGTGCAATGGGAAAGTGACTAATACATTTTCCTTGTGTTTGGGTAGATGTTTTCCCAGGATGAGGAATAAAAAATTGGCAGCACTTTCCTTTCAGTATTTGTATGCACCATGTCATTACCAGCTTGCTTTTCATTGTACTGAAATGCTAGTGTTGGATGGAATATCTTGTTATAGGCATGTTTGTCATTTGCATGTTTTATTTGAGAAATGACTATTTAAAATATCTTTTAAAATCTTTGGAAAGGATTGGTCTCATGATAGATTTTCCTACCAAAACTCTAGAAATAAGAAACGAACATAGCCGGGCGTGGTGGCTCACGCCTGTAATCCCAGCACTCGGGAGGCTGAGGCAGGAGGATTGGTGCGAGTTCGAGACCAGCCTGGGCTACAAAAGTGAGCTCAAGCCAGCCTCAACTCCATAGTGAGACCCTGTCTCAAAAAGACAAAAAACAAAACAAAACAAGAAATGAACACATGGGAAATATTATCATACTATAAGCCTAGAAGGTAAAACTCTGATAATCAGAAGAAATGCTAGAAATAAACATCTGAACAGAAGACAAAGTGCCTGTGATGGGCTCACTGGGAAAGAGGATGCTTTAAAGGAAAGGAACAGAAAGCTGGAAGATGTTGCAAGCGTCTTTCGGATCTGACGCAAAGAGAGGAACTTGAAACACCCAGCATGCTCAAGAGCCATGGGCCATGTGAAAAGCAGTGTCACGACACATACCTGGAATGGCAGAGACAGAGACACAGAATGGATTCAAAGGCATGTTGAGAGAGACAGTGGTTGAGAAACTTCCAAAACTAGTAGGACCCCATCCTTAGATCTGAGAAACTCAGAAAACATCAAGTGAAATGAGTAACCCCCAAGCTCCCCAAAACCCATGGTAATGGGCCTATCATAGTTAAGTGGCAAATAAAAGAGGTCAAGGAGATCATCTTGCAGGAAGACAAAAGACAAAGAGAGAGGGCAAGGAGGAAGAGGGAGAGAAGGAGAAAGAAGACCTTAACCTGGAGAGGCACAAGGAAAAGCTGCTTCGGGCTTCTCATTAGAAACCATCCAGGGAAGAAGAGCAAGGTGACATGAAGAAGGGACATGCAGCAGCAGCAGCAGCAGCAGCAACACAGCCAGCCAACCTGAATCTTGTGTCTAACACAGCCGCTGTTTAAAAGGGAATGAGAAATGCACTTGCAAACAAGCAAATCCAAGGGACTTTCTCTCCAACGTTTCCACACTGCAAAGGTGCTGAGCTTCTTCTGGGTGAAAAATGGCGGAAAGTTAGAGCTGTAAGCATAGAGAGAGGAGCCTCAGGAGCAAACCCGAATGTCTTACTTTCTAGATTCCTCAGGGGGAGAAACGTATGTACATATAACTATGTCAAGTGGTTCTAGCATACTTACCATGGGTGATAGAAGCACACAGGTGACACAGGGTCGGCAGCAGGCCTAAAGTAGAAACCAAGAACACTATTGCCACGCAACTGGCACAGGCTCACACCAGCACAAATGGCCCAGAGCAAGGTCAGGAACAACCAGGAAACAGTTTCTGAAGAATGGCGTTCTAAGAAGGGAGTAACACATAATTGTGTTGTATTCAAATACAACAAGTAGATGATCCTACCAAAAGATTTCAGTAATCTTGTTCATCTTCACTAGGATAAAAATGGTGATTAAAGAAAAAGAATTTTTCAGAGTAAATTAAACGAAATTAAGTTTTGACCATTGGAAATCCACTTTAAGTATAAAGACACAGGTATGCTGAGGCTGAAGCCTGGATGAAGGTGCATCATGCTAGGTTAAGCACCTGAATGGACTGTTCTCTGAAAAGGACGTACAAGGAATCAGCGGACGCTCTGTACCACTAGTCACTGGAGAAATGCAAAGGGTAAGGTAGTCACCTTACACTTGAGACAATGGCCACCATTGAAAAACCCAAGAGACACGGGTTGGCAAGAGTGTGTGCGACAGCCATCAGGAGCACGGTTGGTGGGACTCTGTCCTGGTGATACCATTGTAGAAAGATGGACAGAAGCTCTTAGGGGAGCTAAGGATAGGGTCACCATAGGATCCTATGTACTTATAGATATACATCCAATGAGGAGTGCTATGGTTTATGACTAGTTGCCCCCCCCCCCCAAGCCTCATGCAGTCACGGGGCAGGGACTTCTATAGATTGAGACTTGACTCATGAGTCACTGGGATTATGTGATTTAGTACTGATCTAGAGTTTGAGACTTGATCCATGATCCTTGAGATTATGTGTTTTAAGTACTTCTGGGATTATGGGTGTAGCCTGAGGTGGAGGGGCTGAGGTAGAGAGCCTGAATGTAATATAAAGAGAGACAGAGAGAGAGACTGAAGCTGTTGCTCTGTCGCCCTGATTAGCTGTTGCTCTTTGCTGCCCTGGTTGTTCTGTTGCCTCTGTCACGACTGTTGCTGTTCTGCCACCATGAACTGGATGCTCTCTGCCTTGTTCCACTCAGCTTTGGGCCAGCCAAATATGGACTGAAACCTCCAGTAACTGTGAGCTAAATAAACCTTTCCTTCCTACATTTTGGGTGTCGGGTATTTGTCCCAGCAACGAGTAAAAAAGTAACTAAGACAAAGAGGAAACCAGCATTGCATAAGGACCCCCAGTCTGCATGTTCACCGAAATACTCACAATAACCAAGCAATGGCGACAACTTACATATCCATCGCAGGTGGCCAATTAAAAAATTTTGAGGGCAATGGAAACTTATGCAGCTTTTAAAAACGGAATTTTGCCACTTGAGACAACACAGGCAAGCACTAAGGACACTGTGTCAAGGGGAATAAACCAAACAGATAGAGAAAAATACTGCATGGTCTTTTATGTGTGGAATCTAAAAAGAAAACTAAAAGCCCACAACTCAACTATGCAGCCACAGAGAATATCTTGCTAGTAATCAGGGGTAGCCGGGGCCAGGGCTGGGAAGAACATGGTCAAAGTGGATAAGACTAGGCTTAGTTATGAAGGGTAGAAAGGATCTAATGGACAGCATGAGGGCCATAATGAACAATACTGCATTGTATGTCCCAAGTGTTCTTTGGGCAGTGTAGATCTAGGCACCTCTCACCACACACAACAGTGGGGTAGCTGTGTGTACCAATGCTAGTGTTAATTTGCACAAGTATACTAAGCAGTTCACTAATTCAAAAAACAACACTGTGCACATTAGCAATAAAAATCTTTAATTAGAAAATGTTTCTATCGGTATAATAAGTAGCATCATGCTTATTTTCAAAAGCCCAAGTAGTTGAATTAATTTCTGACAAAACAGGTGTGAGAACAAGAAAATAACCAGGG
Source organism: Myocastor coypus (assembly GCA_004027025.1). Classification (NCBI taxonomy): domain Eukaryota; kingdom Metazoa; phylum Chordata; class Mammalia; order Rodentia; family Myocastoridae; genus Myocastor; species Myocastor coypus. Next base: position 47,708 of record PVJA010000671.1, read on the forward strand.
ACAAACAGGTGCTTTATATCATGATAAAGTTGTCACTTCTCCCCAAAACATGTAACCATCCTTAATATGTGTATAGTGGCCAGAGAGATAGCTCAGTGACATAAGTGCCTGCCTGACAAACACAGGTCCTGAGTTCAATCCCCAGTACCACAGAAAAATATGTATAGCAAACAACAGAGTACAAAAATATGGGTGATAACAAGTAACAGGATGGCAAGAAGAAATAGACAAATCCTCTGCTGCTGCTAGAGACTCTGACACCTATTAGAGTCCTGATCATCCCCGCTAATGGCCTTGGTCTATTTGACATTCACAGAAGTCTCTGCAGCAAGGTGCCAAGATCCGCACACCTGTCCAGCTCTGGAACGACCTTTGCTAAGATGCACAGCTGGCCAGGGCAGGGGAATGGCGCTCCCCTGAGCCCTGTCACATCTGAGTTGAGCTTCTGCACTGACAAACGGGAAGTATAAATGTGTTCAGGCCCTGGATATGCGAACCTGCTGCAGGAGCAGAGCAGCACACAACTTCAAAGGCCACCGTCTGCCCCGCTGGTGCCTTGGGCATGGAGGCTGTGGCTCCCACACCAGGTGCCCATGTAGATCAGCTGCTGCAGCTGCACAGTCAGCCTTTCCTGGGAAGGTCTCTCCTCTCTCCTGCACTGGCAGAGTGGGAAAGGTGTTGCTGTTGCTTTGGAAAGGGCCCATCAAACGCTGGAAGGTGTAGAGCTGGCCAGTTTCCTGTCCTTGCGTAAGGCGCAGTCTCTGCTTCCTAGGTTCTCCGCACTCTGCTAGGGCCCCTCGGGGATGGGGTGGGTACATCCTGGACTCTGCTTTGAGTTACATCCTGCCCATCCTGTCCTGGACCCAGGGACCTCTATCCCCAGGAACAAACATCTCTGTAGGATGCAAAAGAGCTGGTCCTCCTGCAAATAGTCCTGATTCTCAGGCCTTCTTAGACTCCAGTGTGACTTGGGTGGGGTTTTATTTTGCTTTTTAGACAGGATCTCACTATGTAGTTCAGGTCGGCTTTGAATTATCACTGATCCTGCTTCAGCCTTCGGAGTGCTGGGACTGCAAGAGTACCCCACCATGCCTGGTTCATAGATGAGACGGTGTGTGTGTGTGTGTGTGTGTGTGTGTGTGTGTGTGTGTGCAGGGTCTCACTACATGGGTCAGACTCACAGTGATCCTCCTGTTTTCTGCCTCACTAGTGCTGGGATTCTAGGCATGCACCACCACACCCAGACTCCGTGGTCGACTCAGCATGACCAAGAGTGGGGCTGGTGCAGCATGTGGTGCTAGGGATCAAACAGCAAGCACTTAGTCTGCTGAGCTATCTCACTGGTCCTTAGATGAGATTTTAAAAACAACTCCCACCTCTGGTTTGTGGCCACCTTACGATATACAATATATGACATAGGCTATGTGGCATGACACATAAAATACAATGTATATGAATACTTCGTAATGAATGACATAATGTATACAAGCTGATATAGGCTAATATATAAGGTAGCACTCAATACATAGTGGATTACATCACATACAACAGCATATATGTAGCCCATTTCTGCAGGTTTTACTCCAGTGTGTCATTTCACTTTGCTCGAGCTCTTGTCTTATTTAGGTGGTAGATCATAAGTAACTACTGGTTATTTAATAAACCCTGTCACATAAAAGCACTGGAGAACAGAACATGCATATGTGTGCAAACGTTATCAGCTGTGTCACACTTATTGGAGGCCCTGTGCTTGCCTGGACACTATCCCTGGCTAAGCCCTGTGTGACACAGAGCCAGGGATACATGGGGCCGATGCTGCCGCGACGCCTGTAATTTTACTGTTCTCGCTCTCCGATCAGATATGTTAGTCGTGGAGAGCAAATCCGAACACATGTTTCTCCCGTCCATTTTGACAGAGTGCTGTTATTTCCTGGATGAGAACAGTTCAATTTCCTGGTCAGTGGCTCGTCTCCTCGCGGGAGGACGGGGTCCAGCCAGGCCACCCGAGTGCAGTTTTGGTTCTGAAGATGTCTGATGAAGGACTTGATCGAAGCCATTCTCCCCAGCACAGATGTAGTGTTGAGATCATTACTCATCTTGCTGTTCATAAAGCTATATTGCGAGAGGGGGTGGAAACACACAAATCATATTAAACCCTCTCGTGGTGTTAACCCTCTGTGGCCAGGCCAGTAGCTGTCACCAGCACCGAGGCTCTGTTCCTACTTGTGCTGGCAGCCAGTCACACATTAGGGGCCCTAGAGAGGCTCAGGAGTGAGAATCAGACCCTGTCCCTGTGGGAGTCGGAGGCCAGCTGCCCCTTCTTGGTCCCCCTGTGCTCTGAACCTGGCCTGTGCCCAGGAGTCTGCTTCTTCGTCCAGCCACCCTTGGTATGTTCAAGGCCCTACCCCAGGCCTTCTGCACGATGGCGGAGCCACCTGGAGAAGCTGTAGAAATGGACATCCGGGCAACAGCTTGAAGGGGAGCTGGGAATACACATTGAACCTAGGGACACTGCTTTAACGGGACATGTTGAGAAGGTGGCTGAGCCCTGGTGCTGCCTGTGTCTTGCTTCTGCTCCCGGAGAACTGAGGTTTCCAGCTTTTACCAGGAGAGTTTCGCTTCATGAATGTGCAAAATGGTTATCTGTTTGTGTAACCGCATTTCTGAGAAAATAAGTACCTTGGATAATTGTTTAGCATCTTAGATTCACCAGGAGCTCTTCGTAATTAGCAAGTGTCTGACTTTCAGGATAATCAAATTAGTGTAAATTGAACCTCAACCTCTCCTTAACACTGAAAACAGATTGCACCCCTTTCTAGGGAGGGGACCACACACATCAACACTCTTGAACAGGAGAGCAGAGCAGTCCACACTGACTACACACTGCTGGTGATGTCTCGGGACAGCGCCACATGCACAGAACCAGGGTGGTGTAAATCCGGGGACCCCAGGCTTTCTGAGGGCTCCAGGGGAAGTGAGGAGCAAGGAGCCACGTTGGCCAGAGGGCTTGCTGACCCACTCCAGCCCAGTAGCGCCCCAAAGAAGCTCTCAGACTACAGGGCATGAACCACGGACCAGCACCTCTGGTAACAGTGATCCTTCACAGAGAGCTCCCAGCAGCCCTCAGGGCTGACCAGCAGCCCCATAAGGTATCTTGTCACAGTGCAGCATGGAGCACCATGCGGCTCTCCAGTCATCCCAGAGAGCATGTGCCAGCAGCCCTGGCGGCACAGCTGCATCCGTGTCCTGAGTTGAGACTTGCCCAACACTAGGTGAGCTTAGCCCTCCCTGCACATGTGCGGAGATTTCCCAGGGTGGCCATGAGACCTGTAGTGGCACAGGGATGCTCTTCTACGTGTCCTGGACACATCAGGCCTGACACAGGTGGCAGCCACTTCCCTCTGAGGCTCAGATGAGCCATGCCCAACACAGACCCAGTCCCTGCTCTTTCCCTTAAGGCTGCAAACAATGGCAGAGCCCAGCCTCCCTGTGGAGCTGGCTACAGGAAGATCCTTGCACCTCCCTCTTGTCGCTGCATCTGGGAGCACCCACCAATTGTGGGTGCCCTGGCACCTGGGCTTCAGCAGATGTTGGGGGAGAAGGGAGGGAGGGAGGGAGGGAGGGAGGGAGGGAGGAGGGAAGGAGGGAGGGAGGACAGCAGACCTGGGAAGTGCTGGGAAACTACAGATGTCACAAGCCTGGAGGTGGGCCTTGTGCCGGAGGCCCAAAGACCAGAGGGAACTGCACCCGGCGGTGCGAGCTGTGGCCACATGCAGTCCTGCTCTGTACCTCTGTGTCCTTGATTTCTCCCCATCCCACCTCCCCAGCCCAGTCCCCACAACCTAGCACAGGAACCTCTGCCCCATGGTCAGCCACGCAACAGACCAAGGCACCTCATCTCTGTCTCTGCCTGGAGGACAGCCTGCCTCTCGGCTACCTGGATACACACAGTGACCATGCAGCATACCCATGTCTGCAAGAGGACAGCTGTGGCCCCCAGCATACCCTCCTATGCCTGAGTCCAGAGGCAGTGCATGTTGTACCACTCAGTGCAGCGTTTCTACACCAGGCAAGGTTGTGCTGGGCACAGACACCAAGGATGCCAGCACCCAACAGCCTTGGCCCTCTCCCTCCTCCACTGTCCCTGCACTCATGCCAGCCATACACTGCTTGGCATTGCCTGTGCCCAATGAAGCAGCCACCTGAGCTAACTGTTCCAAGACTATTTGAACTGTTCAGAGTTTGAACTGTCTCAAGAGAGGGGATTTCTACATCTCACTCAATGTAATCCACATGGTATGCTCACAAAATACAGGGAATTCAGATGTTTTGAAAGTTTATTGAGAAGAGATTCACAGCATCATGAATCAAAATACTCCCTTGCTTGAGACACTCCCATCCCGTGCTACTTGCTACTTTCTGCAGCAGCTCTGGAGTCCTCTTTCTTGAGTGTCTTTAGCTACACTGTCCTGGCTGCCTGGATGTCCTGATGGATCCAAAACATCTCCTTCTCAGGGTCCTTTTGACTTTGAAGAGGAGCCAGACGTCATGCAGTGTCAGATCTGGTGACCGAGGCGGATGAGACACAGTGTCAGGTCTCTCATCTAACAGAAATCAACATGGACACAGCTCCCAAAAGACCCTCATGAAGGAGAGATTCCAGAACTACTTCAGAAAGTGACAAAAAAAAAAAAAAAAAAAAAAAAAAAAAAAAAAAAAAAAAAAAAAAAAAAAAAAAAAAAAAAAAAAAAAAAAAAAAAAAAGAGGGATAAATGTGTTTGAAGAGGCAGGAATTATTTTGAGAGGGTTAATGATGTCAGGTATTTTAAATTTTTATTTAAACATCTGCTACATTTGTACCATATTTCACTCATCACAACTCTACCTCTTAGCTTATAAGTTGCCTATTCTTTTCCAGTTTAGTTTTGTGGTTTTTAGGGGGAAATTGTTAAAGATTTCTCAAAGTGTATTTTAAAAACATGAAAGATGTGCCCCGATGACATCTGTTGCTAATTTGTGGGTTTAAAAAGTTTGTTTATTCATTTATCTGTTTAGCTGTTTGATGCAGGGTCTGGGATTACAGGTGTGTGCCACCATGCCAGATTTCAGTGGCTAGCACAGCGTGCCCAGGGTTCCGAGGTCGGCCTGGCATGCAGTACTAGGGATTGAACCTGGGTCCTTGCGCTTACCCGGCAGGCGCTTAGACTGCCAAACTATGTCCCCAGCCCCTAATTTGTAGAATTTGCTCACTCCTCTTCTGAGGACGGAGTATGTTCACGTATTCTTTGCTCCAGTGTACAGCATTTTAAATATCCCTTTTCTGTTCCTTGCAAGACAGCACTGAGCTGCATTTAAGTAGAGAATATTGCTGGAATCTTGTGGATGGCAATGATGGCCTCGGAGGAACCAGCGGGCCACAGCCAAGGCTCGGGCTCTGCTTCAGTTTGGTTGCTTCATGTTAATGGAGGGAGATAAAACTATGGCTGGAAGTGACGAGGCTGGAGATGGGACTGGGACCCATTTTGATGATGTGACTGTGTATCTCCTAGGGAGTCTAAGGGGAGGACCATGACTAACGCCTGTCCATGTCTGCCTTGCTACAGTGATTTACATCTGAAGTTGTTTAGAAGCCACTGTAAAATGATGTCGGTACTCACATCTAGGCCGGCACTGTGGCTCTTGAGTGAGAGCCAGATACTCCTAAGACCTCAGGGCCTCTCCCCGAGGTATCTCCTGTACTGGGTCTGTGGAAGGCTGGTTTCCCGGCTGCATGCCGTGGGCCAGACGACCTGGCCTCCTTTCTTTGTCCACACTACAGGTGCTGTCTCCAGGAGCTGGGCCTGAGAACCAAGCAGCTCAGTCTGAGATCTCCAGGCACTTGCTATGCGTAAGTTGTGAACTGCCAGTGAAAAGGACCCGTAGGCTCTGGTGACGAGGACATCGGCTGTCAATACCTGTGTGGCCTGTGCTTGGCTGTTGGCCTTGCACCCAAGAACTTGATTGATCTTGAGTTCTATGTAATTTAATTATTTCTTAACCCTTCTCTAAACCTCTTCAGAGTTTCCCAAAGTGGCAAGCAGTCCACCCCAGGGGCCAGCGAGTATTGGTGTGTGGCTTTGAGTCAACTGGGAGGTACTGTACTCAACATCCAAGTTGACACTATCCCTGGATATTCTCTGGACCCCTACAGCCCTCAAGGCTGTCCTTGCCTGGTGTCCTGTCATGAGACAGAGGTCCCTTCCCCTCAGACCCACCCAGGACCTGTTGTGGCCATAGCACAGGGAGGTGTGGGAATTACCTCCAAGTCTTTGGGTTTCCTAATACCCTTAAGTTACTCTTCTCCAATGTAAGGTCTGTATTATTTTGAATTTGTTAAGATTTGCTGTATGGCTCAGTTCAGAATAAGTGTATCTATGTGTGTTTTCCAAGAACATTCCAAGGTACAGATAGTGAGGTCACAGGTCAGTGAGGTGGTAAGTCAGTGAGGTTTGGTTCAATTTGGTTAGTTAGCCCTCACAGGGCAGTGAGGTCATATGGCAGTGAGGTCACAGGGCAGTGAGGTCACAGGACAGTGAGCTCAGGTTAGTTGGTGACATATGCCCTTTCCTGACTCTCACGTTCTAAAGTGCTGGCTCCATCTCTTTGCTGAGCCAGGGCTTGTGGTCTCTAACTAGAGCTGTGAATTTGTTTATTTCTCTTTGAAATTCCACCCATTCATACCTCATGGCTTTGTGCTGCTACTGCGAGGTGCAGAACATGGATGCCCTCTCGGTGGCATTTTCACTGTGCAGTAGTCCCTTGTGTCTCTTAGTTGTTTGCTCCAAATTCTTCTCCGATAGCAACATCCACTGCAGGTTACTTTCAGTTAGAATTTAAATAGAACTTTTCACATGCATACATTTTTTAACCTAAGTGAGTTTGTTTTAATTATTAAAAGGAGTTTCTTACAACAACCTATAGCTATTTTTACATTAAATACAAATTCAAAATCTCTGCCTTTTAGGCCATTTACATTTAATGCAATATCAATATGGCGGGATTGCTACCATTTCATTATTATGATTTATCTCCTGTTTTGTTCTTCTGCTTTGCACTTCTTTCATTATAGATTATGTATGTATTTGTATTATGTGTTTTACTTATATTGCATATTTATATTAGCTGTATATATATTAAATATTTTCCTTGAATGTACTGGATTTTTGCTATATCTCTTTACATTATATTTTTTAGTTTATTTTTATGCAGGGTCTCACTATACAGCTCAGATTCATAGTGATCCTCCTGCTTTCTGCCTTCCTAGTACTGGGATTATAGGCATGGGCTACCATGTCCTGACTCCATCAACCAACTCAGTGTACTCTGAGGAGGGGCTGATGTGGCATGTGGTACCAGGGATCGAACCCTGGCCCCTCCACTTACCTAAGCAAGCACTTAGCTGGCTGAGCTATCTCACCTGTTCTTATATTTTAATGGTAGAATTTTCTCTGAGTATCTTTTAAAAACTCATCACACTGTGTTACGTAGTTACACTCTTTGTCCCCATAGACAAGTAGAAAAGTGACAATTTTACTTTTTCTTTTAACATGTGTTATACAAGGGTTTTCTAAACTGACCCTTGAATAAATAAATTTGGCATATTCTATGAAAAACCTGTAATATGAGCCAATTTTTGTTCCCTCAATTGGCTCATCCTATTCCAATTTCTTAGACAGATTGCCTCAGCATCCACTTGCCTCTCCCCTGAGCAGAAGCTCCTGCTGTCTGTGCAGGAAGCCGGCTGCCCTTGGGCCGCCTCCTGCCCGTGTCCTGTGACGTTGCCCCAGCTCGGTCTCTCTTCCCCTGCCACGCTCGGTCCACAGTCGCTGCTGAAGCTGCCTGGTGCCAAGTGGGACCTCAGCCAGTGCTCGGTGAATGAAGAAACTGCAATCGGTCTCTTCCACCATAGATGTTTTGTTTTGTTTTCCTTTCTGAGGCCAAGGAGGAAAAGAATTAAGGGTGGCATCCACAACCAAGTGCAGAGTGCTGTCCTCAGACAACAAGGGGTGCTAGAGACCTGGTACTTGTGTGTGGTACCAGGAAGTCCACGGCAGCCGTGGGAGTCATCCAAAAGGGAAAGTCAGCTGCTTAAAAATAGGCAGTGAGTTACCATTTCAACTTCCTCTTGGGCTTGACCCTGTCAGAATAAAGAATCAAGGCAGGGCTGGTGAGATAACTCAGCGATCTAAAGCTTCTGCCCAAGCAAACTTAGGCAAGCTTACGCAAGTGTGCAGGGACTGTGATTTGATTTCTGGCACCACGTGCTATGCCAGCCCTGCCCCAGAGTGGGCTGAGCCGGCCACACAAAAGAAGAATCAAGACAAGGGCCTGGCTCAGGAGTTCATTCTGTGAGGAGCCCAGACTCCAGTCCGGATGGTGGTGTTCTCTGCATGCTCTCATTCTTCTTGGAGTGGGCGGGGCTTTCTTCTACTGACAGCAGCAGTGCTCTTCTTCCCGTGCTCTCTGCTGTGGGGCCCTCTGTGCACAGTGCGTTGTCTGACTACTGACCTGTGGCAGAGGTTGGCAGAGGGTGTCACTACACAGCAAAGTCCAGGTCCCGGGAGCTACCGGAGCACTCAGAGGTGGGGAGAAGCTGCGAAGCACCACAGTGAGACTGTCACTGGTGACACTGACCTGGCATTCTCAGGGCAGTTGCCAGCCTGAACTGGCCTCTCTTCTGTTTTCATTCTTAACGCCTGGCACGCTTGTGCATTGTCTGTGCGAGTAAAGGCGTTGCTTTGGAGGGCAGGCTCCTCTGATCTTGTGGGCCTTTAGCGCTGCTACTCCTACTTCTAGGGCGTCTGAGAGCCCTAGGTGAAGCCACCCGGCTCGTCTCTGTCCTGACTACACCACCCTCCCATCTTGCTTCACCCTCAGCTCCGAGAGGAGTTGCCTTAACCATACACAAACGCACACCTTTCCATCAAATACTAACTAAAAGAGGAACATTCACACAGCATCCACCACTTCTTGAGACGACCTGATGTGCTTTACTTCACGTAGCTCTCCAGGGACCAGGATGGCAACGTTTTCTCCATGGTCAGATGGTGCAGCTGAGGGTTCTGCTTGTGGTTGGGCCAGGGAGTGCGGCCACCCCAGAGCTACGAGGCAGGCTTGTCTCTCTGGGGCAGCCTGACCTGGCTGCCCTGAGCTTGGCCTTCCTCCACAGGCACACTGAAGCACTCAGGCATTGTTTTATTGAAAAGCAAAGGTCCTGCCCCAAAGGCTGAGACCAAGAAGCATGCCTCTTGCTGGCTTTCATGGCCTGGGCTCTTAGAGTTGAATGCATTATGGAGTTTCAAGCGGGGGAAACACACTTGTGACTGTCGTCCACATAGCGTCACTTCCCTATGTGCACCTGACGCCTCCTGTTTGCACTGCTAAGCCAGCCACCTATGTCGCAAGAGGGTACTGGGTGTGACAAGTGACCAGTGGCACACAAGAGATGCTGGCCAGTATGGGCTCTTCCAGCAAAGCCACCACAGGGGCCCACATCCTGCCAGCCTCTTAAAGGGCAGGAGACTGCCGAGGCACATGGACATGAAGTGACTTTTCAAGTCCCTATAACCACTTCACCACAGAATTGGCATTGTTTCTTGATTCCAGACCCCTTTCCTGCTTCTGGGACTGTGCAACCGTTGTCCAGCCTCCCAGGGGCATTAGGATGGCTCTAGATTGGTTTGTACAAATGAGCAAAATACAATAGGCCATGCAGCCAGTACCAGAACCAGCACCCTGTGTTCTGTGACCAGGCTGGGCAGCCTGCAGGCCGGTGGAGGACAGTATTGAGAACCAGTGGGCATCAGCCTTCTCAGGGATGTAGAGAGACAGTTTTCAGAATATTTTATTGCCATTATGATAATACACTCGCCATATAAATGGTTTAAAATAATTAAATTATCCAAAAGTATATTTGCTAGTTATTAAGGACCCTCCGTGGGCCAGTAATGGATAGGGACTTAGTCATAGGGGACTTATTCAGATGTCATTGCCCTGCTAAAGAGACAGGGCACTGGAGGTACGACAGAGTGAGCCACTACCCAATGCTGAGTGCGGAGGGGGAGCCTGTACTACAAATGTGGGCCCCAGAGCCCCGCTTCTGAGCGCAGCACTGCCCCAACCTGTGACTCGTCACTTTTCAGCACACGTGGGAGTCGGAAGGCGGCAGCTTTAGCTTGGGTCTGCACGGCGACCCCCCCTACCCCCATGGCGGGGGGGGGGGGGCGCCCTGGGCACAGTGACCAGTGTTGTCTTGCAGGAGGAGCGGGGTCAATGCCCCAGGCAGCATCTTATTTCCTTAGCTTTGTTAAATCTTTTAATTAAAGCCTGTTAGCAAAGCCAGAGAAAAACAAATGGCATTGCTTGGGAGGAAATTAAATCGAGGAACTAAGCCCATTTATAATTATTGTATTTCAATTAGGCTGTAACAGGGCTTGGTGAACAGAAAGATAAAAAGAAGCAACACATGTTGGAGTTTCATAAATATTTGCAAACTACTGTTAGGAAGAGAACAACATAAATAATGTTTTAAAATAGTCAATGTCCCTGGGCTCTGCCCTTTACACTAATTACAAAGGTAAATAATCCATCCACAGCAATCTCACCAGAATCTGTTATAGGAAGCAAACAAACCCTTTTCTCTCCCTCTCCAACAAATGCTTAGAATTCCCTAGAAGAAAGATGTTAGATCAAAGCATGATAACCTTTTAATTTATTATTTTAAAATTAAAATATAATTAAACGTTTGAAAGAGCTGGAATTAAATTCAAACCTTTCTCTGTATCTTAATGCTTAAAGATCTAATTTTCACTGGAACAGGGAAAATATTAATCACCAGTTTACACTAAAGCCACATTTATATCAGTATTTAAAAAGTAGCTGCAAAGATACCTAGCTTTTTTTTTTTTAAATGTATTTGGTACAGGGTCTCGCTATGCAGATTGGACTTACCGTGATCCTCCTGTTTTCAAGTCTGCACAGCGCTGGGATTACAGGTGTGTTCCACCATACCCGAACTCAGACACCAGCTCAGCATGCCTGGGGATGGGGTCGGCACAGCATGTGGTGTAGGGATCGAACCCTGGTCCCTGTACTTGCTTAAGCAGGTGCTACTCCATTGAGCTATCTCACTGTCCCTTGAGCTATCTTGCTGGCCCTGGCCTTTTCTATTCCTTGTTTGTAAATCTATGCACCCTGGTGCACGGTAGAGCATGGGGAGGGGAGATGCCACAGATCTAAGTGCCTGGGCAAGCTGCCATCTGTGGATCTTGGTCCTGGAGCAGCAGTGCTGCCAGGCTGGTGTGCTTCTGCCTCGCCACCTCCTGAGCTCACCAGGCGGGCAGCCTGCTCTGCACCTCCTGTGGGCACTTGAGTGAGCCAGTGCTGCAGTCCCCACAAGGCCTCCATCTCTAAAGACCCAGGAGGACCCTCCTGCTGGAGCCCTTCTCGATGGCTGTCAGCCTCCTATTGCTGTTCTGGTTTGTCTGCTCTGTACCAGCAGACTGGGAGAAGTATGTACAGAGACAGTTACCTGGGACAGGTCCGGCTCTCTGGCAACTGTCTTGTCATGGAGACTTTACCCTGGAGAGGAGCCTGGAGGTTGGTCAGGAAAGTTCTCACAATGGCACAGGGACATCTGTGTGTGCTGTATCTAATACCAAAATATATGTCAGCGGAGGATTTTATCACACACACACACATGTACTTGCGCAGGCATGCACACACGTGTGTATACCCATGAGGCAGCCCTTGGCCCTGACTTTGAGATGGGCTAGCTGGAGTGTCCTGCATCCAGAAGCCCTGCACAGGAACCTAGGCAGGGAGGTGCTGAGCCTTTAGGCTGAGCTCAGGACTGATTGGGAAGAGGAAGGCCTCTGCCCATGCAGCACAGCCAGAGGAGTTCATGCCACACAGGTGGCTGGCATGTCCTTACCACCTTGGTGTGGGCAGCAGTCTTTCCCAGATTCTGTGGCCTGTGCCACGCAGCAGCAACAGAGTCCTGGCCTCTGACTCCCTCGGCCATGACCCTGAAGGTGCTGAGGCCCCAGGAAGCCGCACCAGGAGGGCAACCCCTTCCTGCTGAGTGGGAGCCTGGCTGCTGTTTCTGTGCTTTCCCACAGGAGGTGCCGGGCTTGAAGTTAGAAAGCCATAAATGAAGGATCCAGCACCTAAAGCTAGCCAAGGAGAAAAGGGCCCTGACATCCCGCAAACTGGACCAAAACTAAAGGGAGAGACAGTCGGAGGGGAATCTAAATGGAGCAGTGGCCGCTGCAATTCCAGCTGACACATAACGCCTTCATCTCTGGTGGCTTGGGGCTCCCTTGCTGCTTTTACCCGATTGCAGATGACGTGACCTGGAGAGCAGACAGAGGGCCTCCCGTGTGGCCTTGAGGAAGCTGGGCTCAGAGATGGTGGTGGATGCTGGCTGGACAGCAGGGTCACTTTCTTCGCAAAGTGTCGTGTCCAGGTTCTCCTGAGTTGGTACTGGAACAGAGGGGTGATGGGTGCGAGGATACCCCGGGAGAGGAACATGGGCCGAGCCGGCTCCCCGTGCAGCTCCTCATGGCCCTGCGTGAGCCAGCAGTTTTTGTGGTTCTGCCTGCCTGCCCTGTGTGTCTTTTGCTTCCTGAAAGATAAATTTTCATTTTCACACGCGATGTAAAGCCTGTGCTCCAAATTAATATAGCCATCTGGTGTGTAGTCCATGGGATAGACTCAGTGGTATTAAGTGGTGGAAAAAAATGTCTGCATGTGTAGGGTGTGGACATGCAAGCCTGTCACTGAAGGCTGTCACTGTTCTTGAAGCAACGTGTGACATTCAGGGCTAACCTTACCTTAGGGGTGGCTTTGGTGAAGCCTTGAGCCGGGAAGGTTTGGGTGGGGGTGGGAAGGCCCAGCCACGGACCTAGAGCCCCAGGGCACCCTGGCCCGGCTTTGGTGGAGTCTCGCTGCTCTCCAATTGCTTTAGCCCGAAGCAGTTGACATTTACCCCAGCCAGATAATCGAGGAATAACATTTGCCTTACAGTTTAACGCGACCTCTGCCTCCTTGGCTCTTTTTAGATTAGCTTCTAAAAAAAGAGCAAGCGAGAAAGAAAAATGGGGGCTGACACTGGGGTGTGGAGGTGGGGACGTGGTGAGCTCATTACTGCGGGGTACAGCAACGGTTAGGGGAGGGATGGGCTGGGTGCGCAGCCACCAGGTCGCTTGGGAAGCAGAGGTTAATGGATTGACTATTACCTGTGTCTGAGCCGTCCGGTCAGCTACATTCTGAGGATGCTGAGCTATGTTCTTTCCTGGGAGCTGAAGGAGGGGGTCATTTAGTCCAGGGACAGAGGCGAGCTATCCTGCTCATTTTTAAAGAAAACACCCCACAAGTACTCTGTTCAGGACAGCATAAAGTATAGTTTAAAGATGATAGATATGGTTTTAAAAATCCGTGTTATGTAAGCTCACAGTGGCTCACAGGACTCTGTCCCTTTTCCCATGTGGCTTAAGTCCCAGCATATTGCTGGCCATCCGGGTCATGCTGTCCTTGTGGGAAAGTCAGAGGTGGCCAAGGCCTGGGAGGAGAGCATAAAACATTAATCTGCACATTGGACCAGTATTTTGAATCACAAAGATAAAGACATTTATTTGCCTGAGAGAAGCCAGCACTCCTTAAATAACGAAACGAGCCATTAGGTTTCCCCGACAGGGAACCGTTTTCCCCAAATCCCTTTGGTTGAACAGCTCAGGGGCTGATCCCTCCAACGCAACAGGAAGACAGGCTGATGTGATCTTGGGGAGTTCAGGTCCTGCACCCACTGAGCTGGAGGAAGCTTCTGGGCTCCACTGTCAGTCACCTGGATGAGCCCTTGGCTTCCAGAAACAAGCCCTGGAGAGACACCTGTCCCCAGTCCTTTGGTAGGGGTGCCGAGCCCAGGGAACATGGCTGAATCCTTTAGTCATTTCTGCTGAGCCGGGCCCAGCAAACAATACACACCACGCGAAGGCAAACACCTTCATTTTGGCCCTTTTCCACAAAATGACTATTTTTGTTCAGGTGACATTGATCCCTAGTGCTAACCTTGGAATTTCTTTCATGTCACCAACTGAAATTGCAGACCTGAAAAATCACCCGCTAATTCACAGATTAGCTGACCTTGAATCCGGAGTCAAGTCGCAATCTTCTCAACAGCCATCCAGGAGTGAAAGGCGGCCCCGACTGAGGCTGAGCGGTTGGCAGCCGGCGCGCAGGCAGCAGCGCAGTGACTTCTAGCCCACGGGCCCTGCATGGTGCACGTGACCTTTTCCAGTCACTTTGGCTTCTGTTTCTTTCATCCGTGTCACCCTTGGCTCCGTTTTCGAAGCTGTCGAGTGGGTGAGCAGCACCGAGGTCGCGGAGCAGCACCGCGCAGCAAACCAGAAACCGCCTGACGGCTTAACACGGCCACCGCTAATATC
>PVJA010000671.1:62290-157112 GCA_004027025.1 Myocastor coypus
GGCCCCCCCCCCCCCCCCGCCCCCAAGAAGTGGCAGCTCCTGGGAAAGTTGCGCTCCGTTGAGACCGGAAGTCTCTCCATCTGCAGCACTGCAGACTCTGCCCGCGGCTGCTCCATCCCTGGTCTTGTGGAATGGTCTAGGGCTGCCCTGTGCCCTACAAGAGATGGCTTGGCCTACCATGCTGCGCTTGGCCCTGTGTGAGGAGGACCCTGCCCGAGGCCTGCACTTTGCTGATTGCAGGGAGCACAGAGCTCCCGGGCGCAGGCATTTGTCTAGCTGCACAGGCCTGGCCCAGGGTCCAAGAGGGCGGCTTGCTGACACCAGCACTCCCGGTGCCGTTAATTAAGGGAGAAAGGGCTTCCTTGGAGAGGAGCTTGAGCTCCCTTTCTCTTTTGTGCTGACCAACCCAATTATGTGCATGCTTGCAAGTTTATCCGGCAAAGCGTGGGAGTCAGAGGACAGTCACTGATAAATCAAGATCCACCCAAGCGCTCTACTACTTGGAAAAACATTTCAGATGGGGAAATAGCACGCACAATTCCATTCATAGGTGTGATTAATATGTATTAATAAAGGACAATTAAAGGCCTTTGATGTTAGAAACTTGGTGAGGCCTTCTGTTCCTAGTGCCCCCAACATGCCCAGGGCCTGACCTGGCTTCCTCAGCCGTGCTCCGGGAAGCCAAGGCTGCCCTGCTGTTTGCAGCAGCTGGGGCGTTCCCTGGTTCCGCGTGAGTCCTACCCTCGCCACACAAACAGACCAGACCAGATGGCAACACTTGTCCCCTGTGAAGGTGGATATTAAAATAGTTTGTTTAGTTTTTAGTTTGACAATCCTCAAGGGCTGTATCTTTCCGGATACATTTATTTCAAGGTACTTAAAAAATGGCTTTTATGAGATTATTCAGGCAGTGATTATTTTTGTTGAGAAATGTGTCCTTTAGCCCTCTCATTCATCCGCCGCGAAGATATTTCTGTTTGTCAGAATGCCGCCGCATCTGATGAATGGCTGAAGACTGACTGCCACACTTTATTAAAAAGTAATAACAATTTTTGTACGCACCCTTCACATCGTAAGGGAAGACCATGAATCAAAGGACACTGCCTGTCTGG
The DNA here is from genome assembly GCA_004027025.1 of Myocastor coypus. NCBI lineage: Eukaryota > Metazoa > Chordata > Mammalia > Rodentia > Myocastoridae > Myocastor > Myocastor coypus. The sequence continues at coordinate 63,403 of PVJA010000671.1, forward strand.
GCCTGATAAATGGGCCGTTTACCAGCTGAGGAGTTATTTAGGACTGGCTATTAATTTAAATCACATTTATCTTCCCCGAGTGGGGGAGGTGGCTGCGAATGGCCAACCGTGCAGCTAAGTGCACATTATTTATTACTGCCGCCTCTGCGGGGCTGCACACCATGGCGAGAAGGAAAAAACAGTGCCAATTACGGTGGTTCGTCTCATCAGGACAATCACGAGCCCCCCCCCCACCCCCCGAAGGCAGGCTTTATCCCTTCTCTCCTCCTCACACTCACGTGGCTTGAAGTCCCCCACCCCGAAGCCAGGCTCCGGCTCCCTTCTACGTGGGCAGAGGAGTGGGCCCTTCTGCTTGTCCCCGCTTTTTCCAGAGTGCGGTGCCGTCTTCAGCTTTTTCCACTGACCTAGGTGTTGTTTTGAGATCTTAATAAGTATTTGTTCATAGCTCAGCGGGGGAGAAGGGATCGCACATCAGATTGGCTGTGTTTTATTATTAAACGTGTCATCATTAATAATAATAAAGCCTTGGCCAACTTTTCAATACACCTTGGTCTTAAACTGCAAAATAACAATTGGGAATATCTGATTATCAGCATTTGGGGGCGCGTTCACTTTAATTCAATGGATCTAACATAGAAGATTAATGTTTTTCTAACACAAAACAGCTCAGGCAGGAAGTGAATCCAAACACCAATTCCACATGCTTCCAGGAAGCTGGGCTTGGGTTTGCTGTGGTCCCCAGCACCGCTCGGCTCTCGTGTCAGGGTGGTGTCAGTGTCTTAGCAGCCCCCCTCAACGCACCGGAGTGCAGCGTCTCGTTGTACCCCACGATCATTCCCTCCAGCTGCAGAGAGTTTGCATCCAACAGCATCAGAATTCAGATGTGAATTCAAGTAATCCCTGCACTCCTCTGAGTGTGGTCTTGAGTGTGTACAACAGTCACACCCACGGCGTGTAAGTGGGTGACAACTTGAAACCTGGAAATGCATTTCAGAATAATCATCTCGGAATGGTTCCAGGCCAAGCGGGACACTGTGCAGGAAACCTCCGCCATGGGACCTCAGGCTATGGCCAGCCAGGTGGGCTTGACGGTGTTTCTGATGATTGTGTCAACCCTTGCTGGCCAGTCTGGTACTGCCAGAATCAACCAAGGGGAGGGCTTCTGGGATCACCTCCAAGAAAGCTATTTGGAAGCATCTTCATTCTGGCCAACTGTCAGTGCTAGATACTGAGCCTGGTCCAGTCAGGGACACCGGCAACAGCTCAGCGTCAGACACACCACCCACAGCCCTAGCTGGGAGTATGCCACATTCCAGCACCCAAAAAAGGATCCTATCACCTGCAGGACTTGTAACCTGGAGCTTAGCAAAGCATGACAGAAAGAGAGAGTAGGCTGGGAAAAGATCGAGAAGGGGGTGTGTGTGTGTGTGTGTGTGTGTGTGCGTGTGTGTGCATTTGTACTGTTAGGATATGCACATACAGAAAATATATCTAAAACAATGTAGTCAGTTACACAGACAGATAAATATTAAGTGGCACCTACTGGATGGCAGGGTTTGGCCTGGGGTGTGATCCAGCTGGGTTCCCGGCCCTGTTTGCATTCAGGAATGCACCCTCTCCATACACCATCTGCTCTGCCTGGCTGGGTTCCTCTCCCCATGCTCCTACTGCTGGCCAGAATTGGCGGTGCTCATGTTACTTCTTTCTTTCTTTCTTTCTTTCTTTCTTTCTTTCTTTCTTTCTTTCTTTCTTTCTGCATGTATGTATTTGGTGTAGAGTCTCCAAGCCTATTTTTAGTCTCCCCAGTGCTGGGATTACAGGCGTGTGCCACCATGCCAGGACTCATTTGCTGGCCCTGAGATTGGGGCCCATGTGGCATGCTGGACCAAACCAGGGACACTTCGGTTTTTGCGGACTGTGGGGAAATGGCCTTGGGGATTCCAAACCAGGATACTCTGCTTGTTGGGGCCACTCATGGCTTAACTCCTCCTGGAGAGAAGGAGCGCTCTCTCCACACAGACGGCACTGCCCTCGCATAGCCACAGGACTCATCCTCCTCTCCTGCGAGTCGCTGCCACCTCCGCTGCTGCAGGGTGAACAGTTCTGACCACCACCACCACGGTGGCAGCCAAAAGCCCAGGCAGAGTGCATGGAGGGCTTGGAAAGGCTGGGAACCCAGAGAGGGCGTGGTCCCAGCCCGGCCCTGAGTTTCCATTCTGGGGTGGAGTTGCAGACCGAGCTGTGAGGCAGCCCCAGTCCCACGGCCGCAGCCACTCCGACCTGGCCCAGCTGCCTCCCTGCAGCTGTGCAAGCCCAAGCACCTGGACGGGGACCCTACAGCCCAGACACTCCTTGCACATGTGTCCCGAGCTCCTGTCCCTCTGCCTTCACCACGGGAGCCCTTACCCAGCTGCCATGCTCATGGGCTCTATGACTCTGAGGTCTCTGTTATTCCCTATTAGTCCCTGTTTCCAGCACCCGATGACTACACTCAGGTGGGGAGTTGACACAGGTACACGGCCCTCCTCCATCCCCACCTGAACTCCCTCTCTTTTCTTCTGTAAGGCACTTGGGTTGCTGCAAACTAATTTGAAGTTAATTTTTAAACCTTTGTTTTCTGTCCTGATTTCGCTTTCGTCTTCTTCTGAGAGTCCAGTTATTTATTTTTCTTTCTTAAGCTATTTTCAAAGTTAATTGATCTTCTTTTGTGATCAAACCTGTGGAATGTTACTTAATTTCAGACTTTTTCCATCATAAAATTTCCATTGTTTTTAGTATAATTTCAGTTGTGCTTCTGAATTTCTTATCTCCCTATTCATTGAACGTATGTTTTCCTTTATCCCCCTAAGCACATAGCCATTTCTGGTTTTATGAGCCTATATTGGAATAGTCTGAGCCTGGAGTTTGGCTTTGACATTTTCCCGACACCAGATAGTATTTTCTCACAACTTTGTCTGGTAGCTCGAGAGCATATCCTAGGCCAGTGGTGAGGGGCCTTCGAGAGCTCTTGGCGATAACAAGCTGCACGTGGCTCGCACGTGCCACAGGTTTTCAAAGTGGGAGAGCTGCACCCATGCTCTGCCCGGACGCAGCTGCTGTTGTGCAGGCCTGGAGGCTTCAGCTGCCCCTTCCCTGCAGCCTCATCCCTACGCTGCCCCTGCAGATGCCTGCCTCTGTGCCCCAGGACACTGGTCTCCTCACCTTCTCCTAGGCACAGCAGCAACTCAGACCTTAAACTTTGTGTTCACAACTAGGCCAATGAAATGCCCAGGTACTCAAAGAAGCAAAGGGGCTGGGGATAGTGAGAGACATAGTACCTGCCTGGCAAGCTAAAGGTCCTGAGTTTGATTCTTGGTGGAAAGAAGAAGGAGGAACAGAAGGATGAGGAGGATGAGGAGGAGGAGGAGGAGGAGGAGGAGGAGGAAGACAAAGAAAATAATTATTTCCATAGTCAGTGAAAATATAATTGCAAATACTTTATCACATTATTAGCAGGAGGTAGGTTGTTTCCTACATATCAAATTTAGTATTTTATTGAAAAATTTTCTCCTAGTCAAATTTTTATCTACTAGAAAATCAGGCATTATAATATGCAAATGAAGATATTTTCCTGCCAAGTTTCTAGACAAATATGAACGTTTTCAGTTTCTCAGAGCATTCACGCCATCCAATACTTTTCTATTATGAAAATTTCTCAAACATTAAAGGATAAAAATAACATCTGAATGTTTATAAGTTATCTTAAGTGATTTCATTTGAATAGAGCTATCAAGTCTGGATAGCTCCTTATAGAGTTGTTTGTAAAGTCAGAAAAGGAAGGAGAAGCCGCAGCAGTGGCTGTATTGGATGTGCTTTGAAATTTTCCTTTGCTTTAAAGAAGTGCCTATCAGGCCAGCGAGATAGGTCCATGGACTAAGCGCCTACTTAGACAAGCACAGGGACTAGGATTTGATCCTGGGTACCACATGCTACACCAGCCCCACCCCAGGTGTGCTGAGTAGGCCACCGACACTAGCCATGGTGGTGCACGCCTATAATCCCAGCACTGGCGAGACTGGAAACAGGACGAGCACTACCAGTCTGAGCTGCACAGTGAGACCCTGTACCAAATACACAAAATTAAAATAAAAAAGAAATAAAGCTTAGCTTTCCCCAGATGTTGAATTCCTTCTCTGTGTTTCTTTACAACCCATTCTTTTCCTCAGCTATTTGCCAATGTTATGCAATACATTGGGTAACAATGAAGAATTATGTGTTTTCTAAAAATATGAAATAAGGTGAAAACCTCCATTTCAACTTCTATTAACTACTCATAATATTTGTGCTTCTCACCTGAAACCCTGAGTGTGATCATAGAAGGAGAGAGGGAGACCACCTTCCCGGAAGTGGGCCCAGGGCTTCAGGTGAGATGGAGGTGGGCTGCGTTCACATAGCATCTGCACGTAGGGGCAGGGGGGTCCGTGTTAAGCACTGCAGAGAGGGAAGGAGGAAAAGCAGGAAAGAAGAAGGAAGAGGAAAGAAGAGCCAGGTCCTGCCCGGTGCCTATGTCCTCATCCTCCTCAGAGCACCTGGCGCCTCTAGGAGCTGCGCTGTGATATTATGAGTTGGTGAATGTCCAGCTAGTTTAAAGGGAGATACAGGAAACCAAACATCAGAAACAAGTGTCTGAGGAATGCAAGAACCTTGCTAGGGTTTCATGGGGCTGCTTCTAACTTTACCTAGTAGTCTTTAGCTCAGATTTAAAAAATTAACAGCAAGCTTAGGTTAAGTGATAGATACACAGATGCAGAGCTAGATAAACATGCAATTTTCAGTTGGTTTTTTGCCACCCTGGTGTGTTCTCATCATTTATTTGTTCTATACCTTTTATAACCTTTGGTAAGTGTTCAGTCAGATGTGTACGGTTAGCCAGGATGATAGTCTCTATCTAGATGTTCCAAGGGCAGGCAGTATAGCTCAGGAGACTAAGCACTTGTTTAGGGAAGTGCAGGGGCCAGAGTTTGATCCCTGGCTCCACATGCTGTGCCAGTCCCACGCTTGGGTACATGGAGTGGGCGATGGAGTGCAGGTGTGGTGGTATGTGCTTGTAATCCCAGCACTTGGAAGGTAGGAAGGTTGGAGCTGTGTAGTGAGACCCTGCACACACACACACACACACACACACACAAATAGATGATCCAAAGGGCTTCATGCGCTCACCCACTGGGCTTTAGAAGGTGACCAGGTATGGGCTGAACCTGTACAACAACAGTGAGCTGGGCCAGCGAAACAGCTCAGGGGATCCAAGCACCTGCTTAGGCAAGTTTAGGCAAGCGCAGGGACCACAGTTCAATCCTTGGCACCACACACCATAGCAGCTCTGCCCCCAGGGCAGTTGGAGCCGGCCAGGCAGAGTCCAAGCATGGTAGAGCATGTCTGTAATCCTAGCACTGGGGAGGCTGAAAGCAGGAGATCACCATGAGTCTCAGCTGCATAGTGAGATCCTGTAACAACCAAATAAATAAATAGATAAATAAATAAATAAATACTGTAACTCAGAATACATTCTTACCTATGATTGATAGGCATTTTGTCCAAGCAGTGAGACAAAGACTAAGACAATTAGTATTATGGAGCTGTGACTCAAGGGTGGCAATTATAGTAGTGGCAAAAGCATAAAAGCGATGGTGAGGGCTGGCAGGCTCGGGATCCGCTCCTGCTGTGTGCTCTAACACAGAGCTAGGGCATCCGTCCTTCAGTTTCCGAAATGCTCACCAGAGCCAACCCAATGTTCATTTCAGGGAACTCCTTTCAAGTAATTAATTTCTGGACTCCTAAACCAAGTGAGATGCTTTTACTTTTAGAAAAGTATAATTTCCATGGCTTTCTGGTTTGACAGTCAACTGCTATTTTTTTTTTTTTTCCCCTCCAAGAAATCTTAGACAGGGCCAGCAAGATAGTTCAGAGGTCTAAAACGCCTACTTAGGAAAGCTTAGGCAACTGTGGTTCGATCCCCAGCACCACCCACAGGGCAGGCTGAGCCAGCCATAATAATTTAAGAAAAGGAATCTTAGACAATTTGCATCTGAAAGATGCAAGCAAAAATACTAAGAGTTGATTCCAGGCTGCAAAGCACGATGAATCCCAGAAACACTGGGGTAAAGGACAGAAGACAGGCAAAATGGGCCGTGTCCGAGTACACCTGCATGCAGTCCCCAGGCTCAGCAAACACATGGGCAAGGAAGTTGGAGTGGACATTTCCAGGAGCTGGGAGGGAGCAGATGGGCATTTATTGTTTGTTTGTTTATCTTAATCTTTCAATGATTTATTTATGTGGCACAGGGTCTTGCTGTGCAGCTTGGATTCGTAGTGATCCTACTGCCTCAGCCTCCCCAGCACTGGGATTACAGACATGCACCACTATGGCCGGCTTTGGTGGCCAGCGCAGGGTACCTGGAGTTCTGAGGCCAAGAAGGTATATGGTACTGGGGATAGAACCCAGGTCCTTGAACATGCCAGGCAAGCACTAGCCCACTAGGCTATCCCCCCCAGCTCCTAATGGGTACAAAGCTTTGAGAATGAAAAAGTTGTATAAATAGTAGTGATGACTACATAACAGTTCGATGGTGCTTAATGCCACCAAAGTATATACCTTAAAGTGGTTAAGTGGTATTTTTATGTAACATACCTTTTACCAAAATTAAAACAGATTAAAAATCAGACTCTTTCAAATCAGACAAATGCACTGAATGTAAAATAAAGTGTGTGCTAAGAGCCCCGAGGAGGCTGTACTTCCCTCAGGAGATGGCCAGGGCTGTGCAGCCCTCCCCCACCCTCTTGGAAGGCGCTTCATTATTTATTAGGAAAGCAATCTGGCCGGCTGTGTGCTATCAGCAGCCGGAATCCAATACGGAAAGGTCACCCCGCAAACACCTGAGCCGAAGGGTGTAGAGCAAATACAAATACACCTTTTTAATTTCAGCTGAATGGATTCAATAACAATTGGAGGGTGTCACAGGTCAGGAGGCAGCGAGCCAGCAGGTCAGCTGAAAGGAAGGGGCTGTGGGGAGCGGTCACAGGGTGCTAGGCTGAGCCTGGGGCGTGCAGCCCTGCCCCCAACTCTTGTCTTCTCAAATGAAGCCATGCCCCGCCTGCACCCAGCGCTTTGCACAGAGCCCGGTGAGGGGCTAAAGGCCACCCCAGAGCCGGCACATGTTAGCAATTCAGCTCTACTTCAAGTCATATACACAAAGGCACTCCAGTAGTCTAAAAGCAGGAAATCACCCACGCATCCACCCACGCTGGCCGAGACCTGAGGTCTTCATATCAGCCTGTGTTGAGCACAGGGGCCTCAGGTTCCACCCCCAGCCTTCCCTGCAGGGAAATGGCGAGGAGGAGCCAGGGCTGGGTGCAGCCTCCTAGGTGACACTTCCACTCGCCCCTGCAGAAGGGAGGGCAGCTACCCTAGAGCCAAGGTGCCCCTGGGGTGCAAGGATGATGCTCTGCAGCAGAGACAGGAGGTGCCGCCAAGGAGGTTCTGCTCCCCGCCGACTCCTCGCTGTCTGAAGACTCAGTGCCCAGGAGCAGAGCAGACAAGAACACATAGCCTATCTCCCAGAGCTTCAGGGACAGCACCGCGGGCAGCGAGTCGCCGACACAGGCATGCTCGCTAAGCAGGCAGTCGCGTAGGAAGTGAACACATGCGTGATAAGGAGGGGGCAGCTTTGCCAATGAAAGCTGGTGGTGGCATGATGGCCCCAGAGGCCCTGCCAAGTCTGTCTCCTCCTGTCAACAGCAGGGGCTCCCAGAGCAGCCCTGGCATGGAGGTGAGAGGTGCTGTGGTGAGAAGCAGTGTGCAGGCCATGCCGGCAAGGGACACCTGGATGCCCATCAGGAGAAATGTTCCAGGGCGCAGAACAACGCCGTGAACTTGTGGTCTGCTCTGGAAGCCACCTCTGCCAGGACAGCCCCTCCCGCACCCCAGACCTGCCTGTCTGCCCCCGGCGCTGGCCCTGAGATCCCCCAGTCACTCCTGTCCTCCCCGCAGTGTCTGCTCACACTGCAGACAGGCACGTGGACCTCTGCAGCTCACTTCTAACACAAGTGATCAAGGCAACCTTAGGAGAACCCCGTAGCTTGCCTGAGATCAGGGAGTGAGGGAGGAGCAGGATGTCCTGCCAGCCAGGTGGGGGAGGTAGGGGGACCTGCAGGGTGGCTCCGCGTCTTTGTGCTCTCTTCATGGGTGGAGATACCCCGACTCACACCTCCCGTGCGGCTCTGACCTGGTGCCTGCACCTCCCGCAAGCTGTGGTGGGAAGGGATACCTAGTGGAGCCTCCCTCGAGGCTCGTGTTTGAGGCTTGGTCCCCATCACAGCCCCCAAAGGGGCTGCTACACCCTCACTTCACCCATGAGCAGGTAACAGCAGTATAGGCTGTTCAGAGGAGGGATCCAGGTCGCTAGAGGGTGAATCTGAAGGGCTCACTCTGTCCCCGGCCCTTTCCTTGCTGGTTATCTCCTGTCTCTCTGTTTTCTGGTGGCCAGAAGGTGAGCATCTGTCCTCAGTTAGGGCTTCCTCCTCGGAGGCAGCTGACCATGGACTCAATGCTCTGAAACTCTGAGTCAAAGTTCATCTCTCCTCACGTTTGGCTCCCTTTCTCCTAAGATTCATGAATGAAAAGCATGCTGGATGAACCACCGGTGGTCAACTTGTATTAACCCAGCTGAGCTGAGCCAGCACGGTGCTGGGTATCGAGAGCCTGCCTGAGCATTATGGCGCTCAGCACGAAAGGGAAAACAGGAGGGGAGGAGGCGGTGCTAATGGTTCTCCTGACGGAGCTCGCCATGATGGCTCTCCTGATGTGAACTTGGCTGCTCTCATTGTTGGATGAGTGTGGGTTCTTGTTGCTGGGGATGGCTGCAGTTTTTTTTTGGAGGAAGCTCTGATCCTTACCTTGAGCGTCACTTCCGGCTCTGATCCTTACCTTGAGCATCACTTCCGGCTCTAGGGCCGATCCTTCAGCCTGCTGGCACAGATTCTTCATTCCACTGCTGCAGACTTTCTTTTCTTTTCTTCTCTCTCTCTCTCTCTCTCTCTCTCTCTCTCTCTCTCTCTCTCTTTCTAAAGATTTATTTATTTGATACAGGGTCTCGCTACACAGCTCGGACTCATACTGATCCTCCTCTCAGCCTCCCTTAGTGTTGGGATTGCAGGCGAGCACTACCATACCCGGTCTTGGTGGCTGGCACAGTGTGCCCAAGGGTTTGGGGCTGGCATGGCATGCAATACAAGGGATCAAACTCAGGATCTTGCACTTGCAGGCAGGCACTTAGACCACCGAGCTACCTCCCCAGCACCGCCCCATTCTTCTAAACTTTAAGTTCAGACTTTCTAGCTTCCACCACTGACCATTAGGTCATACAGTGCTGATCCCTGAAACAGGCCTGTATGAGACACTGCCATGCACTCTAGGCCCTCAGCTGGGCTTGTGTAGGACATTGCTGTGTGGTCCAGGATGTCAGCTGGATCCTTTGACTCTCTAGTGTGTGGACAGATTTGCGACACTCCTTTTGCATTTGACTCTTTGGGATAAATATTATAAAATGATCCTGTAAGTTATATGTCCTGTATTAATTCCTCTCCCTTGCAAACCTGGACTATAACCAAATATAAATATGAAGATAAGCCTTACAGTCTATAGCTTGAATAATAGTCCTGGAACTCAAGCATGCTTATCAAGAGAAACTGTTCCTTCTGTACTCTTTCCTAAAGGAGAAGAGGACTTGTGAGACATCTCTACACCTTGCCCATGGGAGGGTGACCCCTGATGTCCATAGGAGGCCACTGAGGGTGCTGGCTACTAACCCAGGGCTGTTAGTTTTCTGACTGTCAACCTTTCCTGGGGCTGGCCAGAAAATGACACCCACCTTCACCCCAGGGCAGCAGACACCCCACCTCCCGGCTCACCTGTACTCACCTCCTTTGTGCCTTCTTTGTTTGAACCCTGCATGTCAACATCTATACACCCTGGGGAACAGAGGCCACTCTGAATGGGGACCTCTGGGGCCCCTTTGTGGAGACACACAGCCCGTCCTTATGGGGAACCAGGAAAGACTCAGCCTCACCCTGCAGATGAGCTCAGGAAGTCTTTAGAAATACATGCTGGGGATGGTGGGTGTTCTCTCTGGACCCTGTCCAAAGGAGTAACTACATTCATTTTAGAACTTTGAAAACTTAAGCTATGTGCAGCTTACATTATCTCTGGCATCAAAGGGAAGTCTTCAGGCCGGGACATGGGCGCCGAGAATGTGGCATTGGCTCAGGGACAGGGGCCCTCCACGAAGATGAATGACCGCATCCTTCCCCATGGGGATCCAAGAGCTTCGGGCACTCCCTGGACACCAACACAGGACAGTGAGAGATAAGGCGCACAGCAACCGGACTGGGAGCTAGCGAGTACCTTTTCCTCCTCTTCTGTCTTTCGCTTGCGCTTTGCAGCTTCCCCAGACGTAGTGCCTCTGGCTGGCTTTGCTACCCGAGGGCACTGTTTTGTGCCACACCCACCTGTTTCAGCTTCCCGACTGAAGCATCAGTCACAGCTGGGGACTGGAGACCTCGGAACTTGGTCTCCTCACACATGCGCTATAATCGAGAGACTGAGTCAGCTTTTCCATGTCGTTTTGGAAGGTGTGTTACTGTAAGAGAAGACTATTTATGGCAGAAAAATTGAAAAGTTATTAACAAAGCGAGTAATAAATACCAATTACCTTTACCCCTATAACTCAACTTTAGGAGGGCTTGTCTGAGCAAGCAAGTGTCACACTCACATCCACACATGAGGAACACGTGTGTAAACTCATTGGTTTGCAGGTGAAGGCTGCAGCTGTGGATGTCACCATGAGAAGCCCTGCGATGGACTTTCGGGGACCATGAACTGCTTTAACATTCTCCAGTTTTCAGGAAGCTTCTAATCTGGTTGTTAAGGAAACCACTGTGCTTTTGAAAACACAGTATTAAGATGACTTAGTAAAGGTTGATGATAACAGAACGCATGTGACCAGTGAGTGGTGACCCATCAGTAAATGAGCTTTGCCTACCATCCTGATGTCTCCAAAAGCAAGGACAGCTCTGTGATCACTGGCACCAAAGGCAGTTGTGGACCGGCCTCATCCCACATCCTGCAAACCTACAGCCAGACGGGGCAGAGATGAGTGGCTCTGGCTGGAAGCTGCACTTCCGGGCTGCAGGAAGCCCTGAGAGCTTGGAGCTGGAATGGGCAGAGGGTTCACAGCAGGCTAAATAGAGCTAGAGGGTGACATGTGTGCTGAGCTCATAGGCCTCACTCAAAGCAGAGAGTGACAGAAGCAAAGGATTCTCCGAAGGCCAGGAAGCCTCTGATGGCTCCTGGGGCATCGGTGTTCCTCCAGAGGCTCCTCAATCCTTCCCTAGAGGCTCATGCATCTGGGTCATCACATGGAAGCAAGGCCACTGTGTGCTTACATTGGCTGCAAAGAGCCTCTGCCAAGAGGCCAGGGCCACCATGTCAGTGGGCACAGTGCACAGCCTGGAGCAGAGCCCTGGCTTCCTGTGTCCAGAGCCCAATTCAAGTCTGGGCCACAGAGCTGAAGATGCAGAGCTGCCTGGGAGTGACAGGAAGGGCTAAGGGGCTGCAGGCAGCTGCGATGGAGCTTGAGTATGAAACCAGTTCTGTGTCTTTCACTAAGCAGGGAGACCTCGCAGGAAAGTTCACTCATAGGCAGGCATGGGAGCCACACACCTCAACAGATGCAGATACTGTGAAAATCTAGTTGATCTTGAGAAAAATGAGGGTGAGCTTGCGCACGTGCCTGAGGGGAAGGTACAGCAGAAGTCATACAAAGGACACATCCAGGCTGGCATAACCGATGAGGACAGGAACCTCCTCCTGCTGCCCCTAAAAGCCAGGCTCTAGGAAAGAATGCAGTAGAAGAACCAATCATGACTGTGTGGTCCTGGGTATCAGCAGTGTGGACACAGAGGCCAAGGCCAAGGCCCAGTGGACCCCCTGGGTAAATTCCTGACTTGTCATAGGACAAGACTGGGCCCAAAGGGAGCTGGCAGAGCTAGAAGACTGGATGTGCTGTTAGCTCCAGTGTGGACACGAGGTCCCCTGGATGGAACACAGAGCTGAAATTTTCCTGGGGTATGTGGTCTCCACCGAAAACGCTTACAAGTCATTTACAGTTATAGAGAAGCACAGTCTCCCCCAGTAGGGCCAGTAACAGGCAGAAGACTGGGAAGATAGCAAAACGCAAAGCCTGTCTGGCCACACACACAGCACCATGCAATGCTCAACCAGACGGGCCTGGACCCAATTGCATCACTCGGGCCCTCAAGGAAGGAAGATATGAACTCCGTCTAACTTCTCTAATAATCAAAATTACTGCCACATAACAACTTACCCAATAAAGCTCAATAAAGCAAAATTGAGCTCCTAATAACAGTCTGCAAGACACAGGAGCTCTGGCTTGCTGTACATGAAGCTTTGCCCAACACGCTCAGTCCTGGGCTTTGAAAGTCTGAGATCTCTAGGATCCAGGATCTAACCTGGACTCCATTGCCCACCCAGGACTTGTTTTGTTGGGCCTGGTTGTCACCCAGCTCACCTCAGAGATGAAAACCAGTGCTCTGGGACACAGGGATGAAGCAAAGGGCCTCCTCAGGGGACACTTCAGCTGCAGAGAATCCCACCCAAGTCATCTCCTTCAGGCAGCTGGCACACAGCTCTTTTCCATGACAGCAGAAGGGGACAGAGGTTTGGCAGGCAGCGGCATGGCTCCTTCTCTGTCTTCCCTTTGCTCCCCAGGAGTCTCTGAAGAGGGACCAGGAAGGCTCACTGCAGGTCCTCCTGCGACCCCTCAGGTGACTGTTATGGCCACTTTCCAGAGCATGGTGACAGAAGACAGCGCTGGATGCCAGCCAGCCTCTGACAAAGTGAGTGATCTGCCTCTACAGTGACAAAGATGGGGAGGAATCTGGGCCCATTAACAGTCCACCTTCCCCAAACCCCAGTGACAGATGAGTACGCAGCCTCTCGAGGTCGTCAGGGGATAGCCACCAGTCACACAGGCTTATCTCCCCAAGATCTGCTGAACTCTGCCTGACACTTGCCTCTCTTGGGCTTATCTGCCCTGATCACAGTGGGCTTGAGTTTGACTTCAACAGTAAGAATTTGATTTGGACCAATCAGAAGGCTTGAATTTGAACTAATCACAAGCTTATGTTTCTTGGCTTGGTTTAGGCCGGCTCTGACTTCTACAATGGCATCCTTGAGCTATAGAAGTATAGGTTCTGCTGAAATAAAGACTCACTCTAGAGTCCTGTGAAATCTACTTGTTTATTTCTCAGGTAATACAGGCCTGGAAGCTTCTGTAAATCCACTGGAGATTTATTGAAAGTCTTATGTCCTGTGGACAGAGTGGTCACTTAAAAAAAAATCCGTGAATATTTTACCTACCATCCCTGGTCCAGAGACCACCAACCAGTGGAGTCTGCAAATGGTGTAGCTGGCTTTCACCCGTGGCATCTGGCTCTAACCAGCATTGACCAGCAGAGGCCGACAATGGTAGGGCCCAGCAATTGGCAAAGTTGGCTGATAGTGTTGAGCAACAGCGTGCTGACTGGTGGCTTCAGGACCCTGAGCTGTGACGCAAGGCCTGAGGTCATTAGTACACACAGTTTGGAGCACTACAAGAGTCCAATTAGTGATTTCCATCTACAATGAGCAGAAGTCACCTTCAAGTGACTCATGATAAAAGCACTCCATCACAGGGAAGCTTATGGCACATAACCCCGAAATGTTGTGACCTTTCTAGTGGCCAGCTCAGCTGTTGTGTGCTAAGGCAAGCAGAGCTGTTCAAGAGCTCTGTGTCTGGTTGTTTGTCACCCTGAGCCTGCTGAGGAGTGCATACAGCTACACAGCTTGCTCTCCTAAAGGAGACATCAGGATGACGACTTAGGTTTGGCCGCGTGTGGTTGGGTGGCCTTGGGTCCATCTAGCAATAGCCTCCATAGTGATCACAGCCATAGCCACATGGACCACGACACATACTCTGTGGTCTGATCTGGCTTCTGCCTGATCTATTTTGTCAACTGTTAAAGTTTCTCATCTCTGGGATGCTTTTAAACATTAACACATCAAGCAAACCACGTAAGCGCCAATCTGCTGGAGATTGGGAGCCACGGCTCCTCTGTTCCCCCTGGTGGTGTCCCTCTTACACACATTCATGGCCACCTTCCACCATTCCTAACCCCCACAACCTTCACTGGTATGGCTCCTCATGTGACATCCACAGCATGTCACACTCTACGTACAATGCACTCTAGCACTCATCAGACCAATATAAGCAATGAGAAACTTCACTAAAGCAGTAGGGCCCCACACCATGGCCTGCACGAGGGTGCTCTTGTATGTGCATGTGGCATAATTTCTGCTGCACACTCCTTACCTGTAAACACGATGCAGTGGCGTTTGCCATGCCAGACTTTCTCTGTAAATATGGTAGCATGAATCCTTTTTTTGGAGGGGCTTCAGAGTTGTGCAGTGTTATGTTTGGGATATTGGTGTTTTAGACATCTGTAAGGGACCAGAAAATAACTGTTGAAGGCTTTTCAGACATCCTTGCCTGGTGGAAGTAGCCACTCATACCATGTAAAACAATCAGCCTGGCAGTGTTCCAGCCAAACTCCATTTATAAAATCAGGCAACTGGCCAGGTTGGCTATAGCCTGGGGTTTGCAATCCTTGCCTTAGATAAAGTCCCAGAGCTGTGCTAGAAGACTGTGATTCATTCATCCCCTCTCTTTGTGCCAGGTACTGTATTGAGATGAACATCTATAGGACCCACATCTACAATGAACTGGGTGATGGAGGTAGTCCTGGTTTTATAGCACTGACCTGGAAGTTATTTTATCAAGTGATACCTCAGCCTACAGAGGCTGAGATGCCAGGCTCTCTGCCTTCTCCATACCACTTTGGAGCATCAGATTGTAAATGCTATCACCAAACTCAGAGTATGGTTTACATCTTCATCTTAATTTATGTAAATATTTCCAGCGTCCTATTTTTGTAATTTGCATATTTTACTCCTTCATTTTCTCTCTTCCCTTTTTGTGTATTTCCTTTATGTGGTTCAATGGTTGGACTCAAAAATGGCACCAGAAGCCTTATGTGTTCAGAGGTAGGGGTTTTGGAAGCTGGTCAGGTCACAGGGGCATCAGTGATGGGACCCAGTTAGAGGAAGTGTGTGACTGGGGCTGGGGCTCTGAAAATATTCTGCCGCCCACTTCTTGGAGGACCTGTGTGGGGCGACTACCCTCTGCCACACCCTTCTTCTCCTGGAATCTGCTGACCACAGTTTGCAGTCTCTGAGATCCAAAGTCTAAACAAACCTCTCCTCCATGAAGGTGCAAGTGTCAGGTACTGGATCCAGCAGGAGAGAAATGATCACTACATGAAGTCTTGCCTGAGATTATATCAACTGCAAGACTTCTCTTTAATTCATGAGCCACCATTTCATGTATTCAGTCGATGACCTATCTCACCCTCTTGTTTATGGTGCTTTCAAAACAAAAAGTTTTTTTTTAATTTTAATGTAGGAATGTTTGCTTTTTCTTTAGGCTTTCAACTTTTGCACCATTGAAGAAAATCATTTCTGACCTCTACATCATGAAGTAACCCCTCACATCATCTTCCAAGTGTTTCAGTATATTGCTTTTGCATTGATGCCTTGTGGTATGGTGTGAGAAGAATTTGACACCAGTATACTCTTCCATATAAATTTTTTCTTTTTTGTTTCCATATAGATTTTTTTTTGTACAAACTATGGAACTCAGGACCTTGTGCTTTGTAGCCAGGCACTTATGCCTCTAAGCTATCACTCTTGCTGTGTGAGTCTTATTGCGATAGGGTTTCACTATGCAGTTCAAGCTGGCCTTGAATTCACAGAAATCTTCCTGCCCCAGCCTCCTGAGTGCTGAGAGGACAATCAAGTTTTAAATACAATGTTTTAACTTATACGTTCTTAGTCAGTTGATTGCTTTCTGATTCTGTTGGAGGAAGGTATACTGGCTGCTGGTGGAATTCAGTGTACCACAATTGAGGCACAAATTGCAACTACATAAAATTTAGAGTCACATGGAGAAAATGATATTCACAATAATGAGTTTCCTCCTTCATGGAGAATTTTTTTTTTTTTTTTTAATCCGGTGAGGTCTTCCTGTATGTTATGCAAAGATTTCCACTGCTCCCTCCTTGTGACACAAACCCTCATCCCTTTCATGCTGAAGTTGGGCTATTTGACTATGTGCTAGAGCCCCAAATGTGGTGGGAGTAGCATAAGCAGTCCTTTCCTGAGACCTTTCTGGCCTACCAGAGAAAGCCCTGAGCGTCAGGATCCTTCTCCTCCTTAACGAACCATCAGAGCCGGTTGTCTAAGACCAGGGGATCCTGAGCCATCCAAGCTGAGGTCCTGTAATGCTTTGGTGATTCCAGAGCTTTGGTGATCATCTCTGTAGTAAGTCGAAGCATGCACATGTAAGATGCCAGTGACAGCAACCCATTCTCTCAGCCTCAGCTCCCTGTGGTTGTCACTGCTCTGGGCAACTCCACTCCCATCAAACAGACCCTTGCTGTGGAGTTTGGTGGACTTGATTTACTTCAGCTTATGCAAATTGAGCTATAAATTAATCTCTTACATGACATTGTTTAAAGCTTTTGCACTTAACATTTTGATAAAACAAAAGAGATCTTGTTGCATAAGCATTTCATAAACTTCCATTATATTTTCCTGAAGTGATCTGCCTATTGCTTCTTAGTCCTCCTTCTGCCAATACAACGAAATACTAATGACTGTGCAAATTCTAAATAATAGAAACACATTTAGTCAGGATCCTGAAGGATGAGAAAGCTAACAGCATGGTGCTGCTTCTGGTGAGGGCCCTCTCACTCTGTCATATGACCATAATACATGGCCAAGAGTTCAATTTTTAAAATGTAGAGAATGAAAGATACATTACCATGAATCGCTTCAAAATCCTCCTCCTCACTCCAAACACACTTAGCTCACTGCTTCTGCTATATTCTGAAGCAAGTTTGTGGAAGTCTTCTTTCCTCAGTGTCTTCCTGAACTGTGTTTAAAACCTTCAATGACTGCTGCTACTGAGTGCCACCACCAGAAAGGCAGACTCATAGCCACACAACGGTGCATCATCACCCACCATTTGCACGGCATCTGGCACCATCACTTCTGGCTCTTCCTTAAAGTCAAAATGACCATGAAAGGGAAATGTTTTAGATCAGCTCAGTATGCTGAGCCAGTTGTGGTAGCACAACTAGAGACACACACGAAAGAGGATTATGAGTACTGGTTTAGGAAGTGGCAAAGGGAGCCGGTGGACAGGACACCAGGAAGGCATAGCGGTTCCACTCCACCTTGGTGGGCCTAATGGGAAGGAGCCGTGGGACAGGCAGCCAGCAGATGCAGCAGAACTGGAAGAAACCAAACACAGCAACCGGACCCAAGCCAGGCCCTGCCAGTCGAGTTTGAGTTCAGTAGATCTGGGCCTGGTGAGCTGAGGCAGACTGCTGGCCCCAGCCTAGCCCGGACCTAGGCCCAGACCTGTAGGAGTATCCTCATGGCACAGAGGTGGTAGCAGGTAAGTGGGATGAAATAGTCTTCCTGGAAGATTCCAGGTGCATGAAAGAGAGATGCCCAGACAGAACTCAGGGGAACTCATTTCAATAAAAAATTCTCAATTTAAATTTTTTGTTATATAGTGTTATGGTTTATGTATAAGGTATTCCCCCAAAGCCTCATGCTGTCGTGGGGTTGTTTCCGGAATTTGTAGTTGATCACTGTGGAAATGGGTGCCATCTCTCCACTGGAGCAGGTGATTTGCATTTCAATGTAGGGTAGGAAGAGAAGTTAGTTGCTTGAGCTGCTGCTAGCTCTCGCTGCACTCTTGCTCTTTGCCAGCTGCCTTTAAGGATTGTTTTCTGCCATGTGCCTCTCTGCCTTGGAGCCAGCAGAATATGGGAGGAAACCTTCAGTAATTGTGAGTTAAATAAACCTTTCTTCCCCTTATTTTGAGTATCAGGTATTTGTCCCAGCAACGAGAGAAGAGTAACTAAGACATATAATTATAATGGTCTAAAGTACATATAACTCTTATGGTCTAAAGTACAAACCCATTAATTACAAAAGTTTGTCAATTTCTAAATTTCACTAGCTGTTATTACTATTGCTAACTGTATTACTGTAAATAGGAACCCCTATCTGCCTTAACTACATTTTCTCCCTTAAGTAATAATATTGGGGGGTGCTTGGGTAATGACCTCACCAAAGCCCAGCACTGAAGAATGAGTGCCAAACAGAAATCCATACCTTATTCTCTTTTTTTCTTCAAAGTATTTTTTGAACAACATTTATTTATTTATGTGTTTGTTTGTTTATTTATTTATTCAAGTTTTTGGTACGTGGAATTGAACTCACAGCCAGTAGGTGTTGTGTTGATGAGCTATATCCCTGGCCCTCAAATGTATTTTTTTTTTGTTTGTTTATTTGTTTTTATGGCTGGCTCAGCCTGCCCTGAGGGCAGGGCTGGCACAGCATGTGGTGCCGGGGATCGAACCGCGGTTCCTGCAGCCGCCTGCAGGTGCTTTAGGCCACTGAGCCATCCTGCCGGGCCCCCCATATCTTATTCTCAATCAACATAGAAAGTAAAATATTACGACACATATACAAAATAAGGATCTCTGACATAGCAGAGGTACCTAAAAAAAAGACTCTTTTCAGAGAGGCTCTGACTGCAGTAATATGGCTACTTACTATCAAATGTTCACCAGAAGGTATCAGAAAAATCAAAATAGAGAGTACTCTTTGAAATAGAAAATTGCAAAAAGAAGGAACAAAATGCAATCTCATGCCCTGAGCTCTCCCAGAGCAAACTCAAGAGACATCAGCACTGAAGAAGTTAGAAGTTACACATCTGAAATCTCTGAAATAATAGTAACTGAGGTAAAGAAACAACTGTAGAAGGGTATAGAGGAAACCAGATCAGAAACAATCTCACAGGTTAAAGAAAAAGAAATGATAACTACAATGAAAGAATTACTAAGCACTTCTAAAGAAGACAGTGATACAAAAATAGAGGAGAATAGAAAAACTATGGAAACCTTGAATGATCAATATAGGGAAGAGATAGAATGCATGCTGCAGATTCAAAGAGACATACAGAAAATTTAAAACTCCTTTAAAAGCTGGCAAAACTGAATCAAAGTGAAGATAGACTTTAAGACCTTGAAGACACTATTGCAGCTAGTGAAAAGGTAAGGAAAGATCTCTTAAAAACAACTAGGACTCAGGAAATAATTCAACAGCAGTAAGATGATGCAAAGGTGAAACACATAAGACTAATAGGCATCAGTGAGAAAGAAGGAGGCAACACAAACATGAAAATATGGACGGAAGTAATAGCAGAGAACTTCCCAAATATGGGGAAACAATCCGACATTCAAGTAACTGAGGCCTACAGAGCTTCAAATAATATCAGTGCAATTAAAACTACACCAAGACGTACAATTTCACAACCAATAATCACTCAGAGAAAGAACTTCTATCTAAATAATACAAAGAAAAAAATAAATAATACAAAGAACTAAAAATATTCAGTCCCCAAATTTAAAGACCCAATCCAAAAATGGGCATCTCAGACGAATAGACACTTGTCAGAAGAAATACAAGTGGCAAATTAATACATGAAAAAAATATTTCACGACACTGCCCATTCGAGAAATACAAATTCAAACAATACTGAGTTATCATCTCACACCAGAAAGAATGGCTATCATAAAGAAATTAACTAATAACAAATGCTGGAGAGGCTGTGGGGAAAAAGGAACCCTTCTCCACTGCTGGTGGGAATGTAGACTGGTACAACCCCCTATAGAAATCAGTGTGGAGACTCCTCAAAAACAGACAAACAAACAAACTCCTCCCCCAAAAAAGAAAGAAAAACCTAGACCCGGAAATCCCATTCAATCCAGCTACTCCACTTTGGGGTATTTTTCAAAAAGAACTGAAAACATCATGCTACAGTGATATATGTGCACCTATATGCATCTATGCTACAAAGCAGCACAGTTTGTCATAGCCAAATCTTGCAAACAACTAAAATGCCCATCACTGGAGGAATGGATCAAAAAGATGTGACATTTTTGTACAATGGAGTACTACTCAGCTATAAAGAAAGATAAACTCAGAGCCTTTATAGATAAGTGGATGCAACTAGAGGCTATACTCATAAGTGAAATAAATCAGACCCACAAGTGCAAATACTGTATTGTCTCCCTAGTGTAAGAGCCTGAAAGAATAAATAAAACCAGAAAAGTATAATAGATAGTAGTATAATGAAAAGAAACTGAATTTATGGATTAAACACTAAAGCTGAAAGGAGAAAAGATATGAAAAAAGGAAGGGGGAAAACATGTATATATATATATATATGATAATTGATTGGTGATTGTACTTATAATTTCCATCAGTTTTGGTGAAAATAGCAGCTAATGTTTAGAGTTTTCACCTTGACTGACTGTATGCTCATATCTGTGATCTAAGCAACTACATCAAGGACAGCCATGTGTAATACAAAGCCCATGGTTGAATACCTCTGTTATGGTTTGGGTCTAGTTGTCCCCCAAAAGTCTCACACAGTCACGGGTCAGGGACTTCTAGAGTTTGAGATTAACTCACGAGCCACCGAGATGAGGGGTCTTAGTGCTTCTGGGATTATGGGTGTGAGTGTTACACCTACCCTGGGGCTGATGGCTTGAATGCAATATAAGTGAGACAGAGTGACAGATCTCTCTGTTATCACTGTCACTGCTGCTCCTCGATTTTGCTCTCTGCTCTTGGCTACCACCACAGGCTCCTGGCCACAAGTTGCTCTGCATTGGACCCCGCCGAGTATGGACTGAACCAAGTAAATTGTGAGCTAAATAAACCTTTCCTTACTTCATCTTGAGTGTCAGGTATTTGTCTCAGCAACAAGAGAAGAGTAACAGAGACGACGTCTCCTCTTGGTCTTCTACATGTGTACCATTTCTAATGTCTTGTCAATTATTATGCTCTCTTTAAAATAATTTTTTAAAAAATAAAGAAAAAACAAGATTTCTTGAAAGCAAGCATTAATATTTAATTATTTGTCCAACCTTGCATAACTTTATCTGTTATTATGAGCAATAGATTTGGCAATAAAAATAGATAGTATAACAACCATTATCAATTAGCTATTCCTGTTTTTCAAAAATCTATAACATACGTATTGCTGTATGTTACTCCGTTTCTGGCTTTTTCCTATTTTTGCTTCTGCTTTTACTCTTCAAAATAAAATACAGTTGAATAAAGATATACTACAGAAAAAAAAAAAAAAAACAGGGGCAAGGAAGACGGGGTGAGCGTGTTTGAATGGGGTAGGTGTATTTTGAGGAGGAGTCATGACAACGTGTCTTTTACAGTAATTTTTAAAGATTCACCATATTTAGGATTATACTTTATAACACAGTAGAAGGCATCTAAGAAAGCAAGGAAAGAGAAGAAAAACGTGGTCAAGTTCCCTAGCTCTATAACTAACCTATGACCACGACCAAAGGCCCATGGCCAGTGCCCCACTCCACCACCACAACTGTTACACTGAGGATTAAGTTTTCACCATATGAAGTTCCAGGGCGCAGACACCTAGGATTGCACCCTTAAATGTCAGACACACTAAGCAGAAGGCTAAGTTGCTGTAGGTGTTGTCAGCATGTAGCTTGGCTGTCTACACCACCAAGCAAGCAGTAAAGGGATGATCAGTTGTGTTCTCTTTTGTTAAATTTAAAACAGAAAAAACATAAGAACATATTAAAGGCCCAGCCATAAAGATGCGGAGGATATGAAGTATCCTAAGTGCGAACCAAATGGCACTGGATGACGAGGAGGATAAGCGCTGGGAGACAGCCCACACGCTCGAGCCGCAACCTCAGGACCACTGCGTAGGCAGCACTGCCCGTAGAGCCATACTGAGTGTTCTAATAACTCATCCTTGGTTTAACTTTATGAGAAACAAAATCCACTGGAATCACTTTTGAGGACTCTCAGGGTCCAAGTTAGGGGTTGCAGCATGGCTCGATCTACTCACTAAGGAGACGACAGCCCCCACATGGTGTTGATCAGATGGGCCGCAGGTGGGCACAGTCTAAGTCACTGAAATTCCCCGACTCAGTGCTCTGGCCACTCCTGGAGGCTCAGGGAGGCTGGGAGTTGCCTGCAGGATGGATAGAGGAGAAGTCCAGAGGCAGAGAAGGAGAGGGTGGACTCGCTCTCTGGGGGTGAGTGTCCTGCCATTGAAGTTCACCAAGGGAGTGTCCCCCCAGATTCAGAACCAGAACCACAACTTTCTTGTGTAGTTTTCACTCACAAGATCAAAAGAAGAGGCCAATTTTCATTTCCTTGTTGAACTGACAAGGAGTCCCCTGTACCTGAGGCTCTAGGGAGGAAAGCAAAATGAATGCACTCTGCCCAGCACAGTGACAGCCACGGACCAGTGGTGGTGTCCTGCTGACATGGTCTGCCCAGAGCAGTGAGGGCCACTGGCCAGTGGTTGGTGTCTTGCTGAGGTGGACAGTGGAGCAAAGATGAATAAACAGGAAGCTATGGGACAAGAATCAAGACCCAAACAGCACAGGAGCAACTGTGTCAAAGCACCTAAAAACCAATAGTAGAGCTCACCCTGTGCCCAAGGCCCCAGGCACATGTAAACTCAAACCACAACCTCACCATGGCCTCTTTTGTGGCCATTTTGTGCCACCCCCAAGTGAGCTTTGGATACCATGACTCTTGCCTTGAAAATCTCATGTGCTATGACACAAACTGTCTGCCAAAGAACGGGCCGAGTCGGAGCCTTCAGGCTATGACTACCGCCAGGCCCAGCCCTGGTTCCCCTCTTACCTCCCAGACCTTGTGAGACCCAGCGCTCATCCCTGCTGGAGTTACGAGCTTATCACTGGCCACTCCCACCCTGTGGAGTGCGCGTTCACCTCTAGCACATCATCTTGTTGCTCCTTCTAAGTAGTCTTTGGGTCTTCATTCAGGATACCAGGAATCTAGAAAGGACTCCCTGGAGCCCCCACCAGGCAACCCTGGGCAGCACTCGATGGCCCTGCCCGCTCATTTTCCTACAACGGAGACACTGAAGCCTACAGTGATCAGGCATGGGGCACCGCTGAGCCCAAGTCGCACACCGATGCTCCAACAGGTTTGTTCTTGACGTGCTGTTCTCCAAATCTCTGTACTTTTTGCCAACACACTGAAGCCATCACTTTAACTTTCCTCCAAAGATGATGTCCACAAAATATCTGGTCCAGGGAAAGACAGGCATACAGTCACTGTCTCGGATTTCTTTACAAGGCACTCTCAGCTGAACCACTTCTGTTGCTCTTGGAACTTGGCACTCGTGTTACAGATCCACTGTGCCACTGATCCATTCCGTGGCTGCTTGATGCCTTCCTGAGATTGAGCCCCCCAGATCTCCATGAGATAGGGGTTCTGCTCTCTGTGCCGGTCACAGGAAGAGCTCTGCTTGCGACAGTCCTCCTCCTACACCCATCCCAGTTCTGGGCTCCACCAAGCACAGCAAGGCTGGGCAAAGATGGCATGGGACAGGATCCCTTTGATCCTGTCTTTTATCTTTGAAAGACTCTTGGAGCAGCACTCCTTCTAGCCCCAGAGTCCAGCTCCCTGTGCAGGACCAGAGCATCTTCGGAGGTCTCAGGAGGCCCTGGCCACAGTGCTGAAGAGTGTTCCAGAAAGCGTGTGGCCGCTGGCTCTTGTTCTATGATCCAGTGACAGCAGAAGGGGAGTCTGGCTGGACAGCTGGATCTTCAGAGTTCCGAGTACGCATTTTCCTAATGTCTCTCAAAGTCCCTCTGTTTTCTGTGTGGAGATTATCCTCCTCTGTGTGACTCAGAATTGGATGAGCTACGTAGAATTCCCAGAGCTTGGCATACAAATGAAGAAATGAAGAAGCAGTGATGGTGAAGGCCTGACATGGTTGTGGGGAACAAATTAAAATGAGTCATGATATTGTCCTTGTGTTTGCGTTCCATGGTTTAAGATGTGTACCAAAAGACAAAGAGCCTAAGAATTACCATGGTGGCCAGGTACCAAGTGCCATTGCTTTGCCCCCTGAGGTCACCGCACCAGACTGCTGGTGAGCATCTACTCTAACCTGCAGCTACAAGTGCTGTGGGGTGCAAAGCTGGCCCGGGAGCCTCCCTTGTGTGCCTAGAGGTGGCCTGAAGACTCCCTGGCTCTCAGATGCTAGTGATTCTCAGAGTCTTGGTACTGGTGGCCTCTTGGCATATAAGCAACAATTCAGCCCCCAGGCCCAGTACCCCCAGGCCAAAGTGGGACTCTGCATCCCCTGGACATTCAGCCTCTCCTGCTCCGTCATGGCACACACAAAGTCATGACTGGCTTAGCCACGTGGCCCAGGGGTTAGCCAGAGGAGACAGCCGCAGCCAAGATGAAATGGGTCCAGAGCTGTGGCCATGGTGTAGACATCTTCCCCCTCCTTTGGTCAGTTCTGGTCATTCTCTGTGAGATCTGCCTTGGAAGCTGCAGGAGGTCCTCACACAGGTGCAGGGGTGTGTGGGGGGCTTGGGTAGGTGCACTTGTGTGTGCAATGAGGCAGATTTCCCCTCAGGGAGCAGCAAATTCACACTGCCCAGGCTTGAAGCTGGCTCTGCTGTGTGCCCCAGTGGCCCTGTGGTGGGGACTTCTACCCAGAGAATCATCACGCCCTACCAGTCTGGGCAAGCTGAACTCAGGAAGCAACCACTGTCTTTCCTCTTTTTCCTTTTACCATCAGCTCGTCTTTCTCGTGTGTCCATACACGTATAGCTATCTTGCATTAAACCGCACTCAGCTTTGCAAGCTAAATCAGGGATTCTGCAGCCAGACGCAGTAGGAGACATTAAAATGAACGTATTTCTTTCCAATCATTTCCATTCCCAGGTTTTTCAAGGGCTTTGGAGACAATGGTTCCTCTCCACCAGATGAAACTTTAGAGCAAAATAGATTTAGCTCGGAATGATGCACTAGGACCGCAAGCGTCTCGATGACAATGTCCGCCCACGCGAGCACGTCCGTAAGCAAGCGTCTCGATGACAATGTCCGCCCACGCGAGCACGTTCTCTCGTAACATTCTTAGGTGAAAGCCATCAGGCTGCTTAGACTTGTTACATATTCCGTACGTCCTTTGTAATAAAATTCATTAAAGATGTGTGTCAAAAAGAACACGTAGTCTGAGGGCCGCCATCAAGGCCAGGTGCGAAGTGTTATTGATCTGGGGTCCACAGAGACCACGCTGATGGCTCTGGAGCATCAGGTTTAATCTCCAGCTGGACCCCGACAGAGAATGCAAAGCTTGACCCCAAGTCCTTGGCATGTCTGAAGAATGCCTGAAGATCATTCCGGGGAACTCAAGCTGTGGAGAAGCACGGTCTCTGGCTGTGTCTTCACTGGGACTGGAGAAGGAAGCGCCCCGGCTCACGGCCCTGCTGTGGGTTATGCCCAGCAGAAATCCAGCTTGTTCCAGACGGTGCTGAGCTGCTCAAGGACTTTCTGCTTTGTCTGTGCTTCTGGTAATTGGGTGGCCCTGACCTGGCTCAGTTCCATATTCACCTCAAGCTGGAGCAGCGACCATAGGTCTGCTTCTTGTGACTGCTCTTCAGGAAGGACAGGACCACTGTGGTCACTCTAGGACAGGACCAGTTTGATAAGCCAGTGCCTAGGAAGGCCCACAAATGCTATTAAGTCTCTGTGGCTCAGGACAGTGTGCTCAGGGGTAATTCTTGTGCTCAGGTCTTCTCCTGGAGCTCTAGGAATGTTCTTGTCTCAAGGTTCCTAACCCTAAGAACCCGAGGTGGAACCCACAGATCCCAGTGGTTAGAGAATTCTGTCTGCTCCCTAGTCCAACATTCAGGTAAGGTCCTGATTTCTTACACTATATTTATCCTAATTTAAAAAAAAAAAAAGTACACGTAAGACACATTTCTGGCTTAAGGGACCTATACTAGTGTACATTTCTGTGAGAAGTTAAGTTTTACTAAATTTTGACTAAAGTTTTCTGTTAGTATGCAGCATTCTGTCCCCTGGAGGAACTTGGCATGAGGTACCTGGTGTCCCAGTGGGAGCCACCATTTCAGCCCACGCCCTGGGGTGTGTGGCCGTGGGCTGCTGGGTCTGTGTATGGCAGGCCTGTCTTGACCCTGGCTCTGAGGTGAGCATTGAGTCCTCAGCCATTCTACCAGATAGGTGGCAGGGTACTGACAAGGCCACATCAGAAAGTAAGCTGTGCGTGAAGAGTGCTTAGGAGCAAAAGTACTTAAACGTTTAAGGGAAAGGTGCTGAGGGGGCGGCAGAGCAGTGCGCTTGATATGGGGATGGATCACCGCCCTCTCAGTCTCCAAAGCACTATCTCTTTGAAATGAGTGAGTATAACTTCTGGGCTTTGGATTGCATAGACAGGTTAGATCCATTAGAACTCTCCTCTCCCTCAAGTGCACCTGGAAATGATAAAAAGAAAATCCAGCTGCCTGTTCTGAGTGATGCTCGCAAAGTTCTCCAAGATTTTTACAGTTTGGCTCCAGCTGACTGGTGCAGAGGGATCTGTGTTCAACACCAGAGCATGAAATTAGGAGCGGAACTGCAGCTCTTGTAACCCAGATTTGTCGCCCTCGTACCCCAGACCCCACCACGAAACCAGCAGAATTTTGTTGGCATTGCTCTTGCTGCTCCTTTGAAACACATCAGCTAAATGCTCTAGAAAGGGAGAGGAGGCTGCGCCAGCCCCGTGGAAAGCGTTCTAGGCACGTGAAATTGCACATCAGAAAGGACATTTGGGAACTTTTTTGCATCTTGAAGTTGTACAGTTTTTTTATTTAAAGACTTCAGATACTTTTACAGACATGGGGCCCTGTGCCTACGTTACTAAATGTGCAGCTCTGCCTCTTTAGGGATAAAGCATCCAAGTATGTGATGAACCAGCTGTGACCTCTTGCATGTGCGTGCATGTCTGTGTATGGGCACATGTGTAAGCATGTGCCTGCATGTTTGCATTTGTGGTACATGGGGGTGCACACATGCGTGTGTTGTGTGGTGCATTTGTATGTTTTCATGTGTGACTTTATACATGTGCCCAAGTGTGTACATGTATGTGAACATGTTGTGTGGATGACAGGGCCTTCCAATCGTGTGGGATCTTGGGGAAGAGGATGTCAGCTTCCCCCAGTGGCCTCCTTTCAGTGACAACCTTGTCCTTTGCCTCTCTCTATGACCCGTGAGAAGTCAGCCTCCTCTGTGAGCCCAGGGACTTCTTGTGCCTACATGCAGGTGCTGGGTGCCTCCCCAGCATGAGTGGTAAACGCTCGGAGAGGCGCAGATATGAGGACCGCCAAGCACTCCCCTTCTCTAGCTGAAAATTCCAAATCAGAACTCCAGGCCGATTTGACAAGTGAGCAGAACGATAAACCTAACAGGAGTCTACCTGAGGCCAAGGAAACCGAAGGAGTGTGCCGGGCCTCTGCCCGGGGTGGTGCCTTTGCCTGAGGGTGGCAATAGGGCCGTGCCAACTGCAGACCTGACATGCTTCCATGCCATTCAGTGGAATCCATGCGAATCAGTTGGACGGAGCCAGCAGAGGAGCAGGCCTGCAGGTGCTAAGCGACAGAAGCAGCTTCTCTGGCTCAGGAGGCTCAGGGGAGCCCTAGACTGGCCCCTATCCAGCAGCTTGGACATACAGGGACATGGTCTCCATCAAGGTAAGAAGGCCATGCAGCTCGTGACAAGTGACTGGGAGCCATGTTGCTCGGCCAGTTTGTCCTGTGGATGGCAGCAGGCAGCTTACTCTCAGCACTGCACCTGTGCTGCCGAGGGCGATCAGAGCAGCTGGGATGTCTGTCTCTGCATGGGACAGTGCATGGGGACATAGCAGAGTAGCAAGGCCAGAGTGGCCAGACCTGTGGACAGAATCCAGCTACGCTCCTCAGGTGAAACTTGAGCTGTGCTGTGGGAAGGGCTCTGTGATGACAGCCACAGGCTAAGACAAGGCCACCAGCGCTCCACGAAGCTGTTGCACTGCAGAGAGGATCTGTGGTGGAGAGGAGTCACAGGCTGCCGCTGGGTGCCGACAAGCCTTCCTGGACACTCATGTCACTTGTGCATGAAGTAGTGCCCTGCCCAGCACCAGGGACACCTGGCACCCACCTCAGCCGCTTTGCCACGCCCAAGGAGAGAACAATGCAGCTGCTGGCAGGAAGCCTGGGAAGTGGGTGGCCTAGGGAGCTCCAGTCACCCTGAGAGGGGAGAGGGCTCGTGTTACCTCCTCAACGACAGCAGACAGCTGAGGACACCAGAGCCAGGGTCGCAGCAAGGTCACCACGCAATGACCATAGAGCTGCCAGCAGTGGGCATCTGCCATCAGGCTCCACTCAGGTGCCCTAAGGGACCAGTGAAAAGGCAAAAGGAGGACCACAGGCCTAGGAGCACAAGGACACTCTGGGCAAGGCGGGAGACATCTTTGTTCTCAAAGGTGACAACACGTACGTGAGCTGCTGCGGCACAGCCCCCGGGCTGGGTCACGCCCAGGGCTTAGTGTCCTGGCCACCACTGGGTGCTGGTCTCTTCCTCCCTGGTCTCTGTCGGGGCCTCTTTGGGGCAGGTGTCAACCTTTGCCCTGTTGGCCTGGCCAGCCAGGGTCTCAGGCAGGGCACCCTCACACATGGATCTGGGTACAGGGAAGGCCACTGCTCAGGGCCAACCAGCCTCTGTCCTGGTTGGGCTAAGCAGCAGGGGAGCCGAGGTTAGGGTGAGGGTGACAGCCTTGGCCTGGACCCTTGGGGACACAGACAGGCTCTGTCCCCAGGTGAGTCAGGTACAGCACAATGTAAAAAATGTAAACAAAGAGGTGGGACGTACAAAGCATTGTCTCTGACAGTTGGGCAGGATCCGGGTCTGCTACTGTGGGTCATCCTGAGCACCCTGGGCCCTGCAGCGTGCGCAGCTTGAACCTCGGTGCTCACAGACCTGGCTGGATGAGTGTACAAACTCCACACTCCCACCTGGGTGCTGGAGTTACCATACAGCTGTGTGAGGAGACACAGGTGTTGGGGGGGGGCAGGAGAACTACAGGCCATTGCTGAGGACCGAGATGGATGCTTGACCTTGACCTGTAGGACCCACTCTTCCCCTGAGACCCTGGGTGCCTCTGCTTCATCTTATGTGGCTCTCTTGGTCACACAGAAGGAAGATGGAACAAGGTGGAAAATGCCCAGCCACTGTTCCTTGGGACAGGGACCTACCGAGCCCCACCTCCTGGACTGCTCAGCCCCTTCCGTCCCACAGTTACTTCCCCACCGACTTGCCCTAGCCTGTCACCCCAAAGCCTAGCTCTGAAGCGTCTCCCAGAGTTGCTAATGGAGGCAGCTGCTGCTCTGGCAGCTCTGTTTTTTTCTTTCCAAGGCCTGGAGCCCAGCATGCCAGCCAGCTCCCCTGTTGGCCCAGAGAGCCAGGCTATAGGCCCTGCGTCCATGGTGGTCCCAGGTCCTACCAGGCAGCAGTGGGTACAGCAGTTCGTGCACTCAGGCCTCTGTTGGCTTCCCAGTCTTCAGCCAAAATACAGGCCTGCAGCAGAAGGACCTGGGTTTCTTCACCTCTGAGTGGCCAGGCTCCTGTTGCATGCCACTGGCCTGGGAAAAGCCCTCCTCCTTTTACAGGATGCTGAGATCCTGTGCCCACTTTGTCTGGCTTCTTTTTGTGTGGTGACTGTAGCAGGGCTGAAGCTTTGTACAAAGTTGACGGCAGGGAGTGGAGGCTACTGTCGGGTCCAGGGGAAGTGGCTAAGGCCACCGTCCATGCCACAGCCCAAAGACCAAGCTCGGGAAGTGCTATAGGACGTGTGTCTACCTACACCAGAGTGACACAGATGGCGCTGTTCTTCCTCAGTGGCATCATCATTTGACTCTGTGTCCATGGCAAGCTGAGATGGTACCACCCACCCACACCACGCAGGCCTGGGCTGTGCCATTTGGGGCTCCCAGTCCTGACCAAGGGCCACTTCTTCAGTGCCGTGTGGTGGCTGGGGTGGTCACAGTGAGCACAGGCCACATAGCACCTGCCTTTGCACTCATCCCCATCACAGGAGCTGGGGTGGAGGGGCTGGAAGGAGTACTCAGACAGACACAGAGGGCTATTACCTCTTCTTGTGTGAAGCCGCTGGTTTTTAATTCCATTCCTTGCTTCTCCTTTGACTTTATTTTTAGGAAACAAGATCCAGTGTTGTACACCAGTATCGAATTTTCATAACCATAGAGAATGAATGTTTCAGCCTGTAATTCAAACAGGGTGGGGAGGTACCTGGGTCAGGAGGAGGTGAGCTCGGCAGTAGCCCCAGATGACAGCCTGGCGGGCGTGTGGTGTCTCCCCATGCTGTCCGAATGTGGGGGCGCTGAGCGGGGACAGGGGGGGCGCTACTGTCTGCATGGTGAGGTGAAGTCCTCCATGCTAGAGTGAGAAGGGTAGTGATGTGGCGGCTTCTGCACCCCTGCACCCCGCAAACCCAAAGCAGTGACATGGAGCTAGTGCCACAGAGACATGGTGAGGGCCAGGTAATGGGGACTAGGGCTAAGGAGGAGCCCTGGGACCTCCACATCCACTACAAAACCTCCTGTGCTGGTGGCGGTCATTCCAGAGGTGCAGGTCAATGAAGTTCAGGCCTCTACCCGCTTCCTTTTGGAAGTCACCTTTCAGACTGGCCCTCTAGCCTCATGCCGTGGCATCCCTATGCACGGCCTTGTTTTTGGTTCTTCCAGGGCCGTAAGAGGTCATAACATCAGTGAGGAGGGACGTACCCAGCCAGGTGTCCTTGGCCACCTCCTCTAGCGCCTCCTGCTGCTGCTCCTCCTCCGCAGAAGAAACTGCTCACACCCATCTGGCTTCCCCTTTCCTTCGACCCCGTGCTACATGCACGGGCAGTTGGTGGCCCCCTCTCCCTTTGCATTTCGTTTTTCAGGGAAGAAAAAGTCACCCGCCATAGTTTTCAAACACAGAAAGGCCGCTTCACTGGTACGGGATGTGTCAGCTCCAGGGGAAGCACAAGGTCCCAGGAAGGGCTGTGGGGCTCTGCCATAGTTTGGGTTTAGATGTCCTCCGAGAGCCTTATGCAGTCACGGGCTATGCTTCTAGAGTTTGTGGCTGACTCATGGTCCAATGCTAAGATTATAGGAGTGAGTGCTATGCCCACCCTGGGGTGGACAGCCTGTGTACAACATCAGGGAGAGAAAGAGGCTGGCTGCCTGCTGCTCCCTGCTTGTGCTCTGGCTGCTTTTGCTGTTTTCCACAGCCATGAGGGCTGCCCTCTGCCGTGTGCCACTCTGCCTTGGAGCCAGCCGAGTATGGACTGAAACGTCCACAAGCTGTGAGCTAAATAAACCTTTCTGTCTTTTACTTGGGCATCTATTATTTTGTCTCAGCAATGAAAGAAAAGTAGCTAGACAGGTCCTCAAGTTCTCGTCTCTCATTAACATGGCCCTGACCTCCGAGCTGCAGGAGCTCACCGCTTTGTGCAAGCCGGACCCCTCTGCCTTTCTCGCTTCCTCTCTTTCCTTTTCTCCAGGATCTTTCATAAGAAGTAAGCTTCCTTAGTGTAAGTACAGGCTCTGTCTGTGGGCTGATAACTAGCTCTCACCACTTTGCTCAGAAGGAAATAAATATGCAGTTAAAATTAGATTTCAAATATGGTCAGATCTCACATCTTTTCTTCCTTTTTAGAAGAAATATAATGGGTGTGAAATATGTCTAAATACGCAATTCCTAACTAAAGAAGCACCATCTTTTATGCTATCAGTAGGAGCCATTGGGCCCCCTCTGCCTAGGATTTATCATTTTCCTGGATGCAGGGATGTGGTACCTGACAAGGCCAGCTTCAGGGGGGAAGAGCAGGTTCTACTTCACATTTCAGTCAATACTAGGCTGGCTGCAAGGCAGGTGTACTGCAGAGAAGCCTGGAACAGGAGAGGGGCTTGAGGCATGGTGGACAGGAAACTGAGAGACAAAGGGGAGGGAAACAGATCTTCCAGGCCACGCCCCCAGGAACCACCTCTTCCATTAGGTCCCGCCTCCTAACAGCAAGGCTATTGGCCCATGCTCCAATTTCCTTCCCAAAGCCCAGCCTCCGAGTATGTGAGGCTTTGGGAGCATCCAGATGTAAACCACAGCATCCGCAGCCCTTGCAAGGAGCTGGCAAGAGACTTCCTGAGTTTGTGTGGCTTCTAGTGGGCTGATGATCTGCATAGAACTCAGTAGGGTCGGGATGAGGAGAGCAGAGCCAGTTTTGTGAGAGGCTGGGCAAGGACCATGCCCTATATTACCAGTCATAGGTAAGAAGCAGGCCAGGAGACACGCGGTGGGTGGCAGTGACAGCCTGGATGGCAGGGAGGGCCACTGCGAGGCTCTGAAGGAGCTCCCATGCCCACAGGGGAGGACGCACCCCAAAGCTTAAGGACACTGCTGTCCTGGCCACGGGCCCCACCCAATTAGCCTCAGTGCACCTCTCCTTCTGAAGCCCCCACAGCCTCCAATGCAGGTCTGGTCCACTTGGCCTGGCCAGGAGCCAGGAGCCGCACTATGGAGGTGGCTGGTCATCCTTGACCACATGGCTCGGAAAGAGGTAAGTTTGGGCAGAGGTGGGCAAAAGAGAGGCTGAGACCCCTCAAGTTCCCTTCCTCATCTCAGGGAAAAGCTTTTCCTCCTCCTGGGGTACCTGCTGCTTGGAGTCATCCTAATTTTTATTTCACTTCGCCCGAGTTAAAGGGTAGTTGTGATATTTAAGATAAAAGAGAGACCGGACAGTCTTCCGGAAGCAGCTGCTCTTCCTGAGCATTAACCATGGGGTCCAACGGCCCCTTTCCTCCTGGTACTTTCTCTGTCTGCACGTTTGTTAAGGGGAGATTTCCTCACAGCCGCTAAGATGACTTCAGACCAATGCCTGAAGCCAGGTTGAACACAAGCACCCTTCTTTAATCTTCAGAAAGCCTCCCTATTAGGACCCACCTTGGGTCTTTCTCCTCCGTGGCAGTTTTTCCCTTGAACTTACCATCTCCCTTTGACAAAGTCATGCTTTTAGCTGAGCGGCTGATGACTATCCGGTTGGGTCAGACTTGGAAGCGCTGAGTCCCAGCCTTCCTGAAGACCCTGCTCACTGCCTTTGCTCTGCCAGGGATAGAGGATTCTAAAGGACTTCTCTCCAGAGTGAGCTGATGTTCTTTGTCCAGGGATTTGAAATCCTGTAGGTTATTCAAGTTCCTTCTTTAGCTCTAAACTATACTTTGCAAGTCTGTTCTATCTGGGGATATTTCAATCCCCGGATGATTGTAAGTGGCATTAAATAGCAGGTAAATTCAGCTGAGTATGAGTCGCTAAATGGAAATAAGTGTTTAAGATCATGGATTCAGAGGAGTTCTGTGAGTGAGGCCCCTGCATGGGGGGGGGGGCAGCAGATTCCAAGCTGTACCCATCTGGCCTGGGCCATCAAGTGCCCTTGGTGAATGTTCTTCCTCTGCAACCCGGAGAATCTGCTGAGTGCCCGAGGGACTCTCCAGGGACAGCCAAGCATTGACTGGAGCCCCTCAACTCTGAGGTTGGAGTGTGGCTTGAGCTGTGGCTGAAATGGTGGAAAGGAGGTGAGATCCGGTACCTGGAAAACTAAGCTGGTGATAGCTGGTGCTCCCAGTGCCAGACTGGTGACATGTCCTCGTGCCTATGTGTCTACCCTTGTCTTGATGGCATGGCGTCTCGAGTCCCAGACCTCTGTGACCATTGCCGTGTGACGTGTTTCTCTGGGGTGATGGATTCTGGGGTAAATGCCCCATCAGTGCAGTGAAAGTCCTCATCCACCTGTCCTGCAGCAGGGCCAAGGTGCCCTCATCTTTTCTGAGGTGCCAGGTAGAGGAGGGCACTGTCCCTTTTGTGTCATTATCACTGTAGGAAAGGCTCCCTGATGGCAAGGTAAACAGCACCTGAGCTTTCAGGGCAAGCATTGGCCACTATCCTCACGCCCTCTTCCCAGGGACTGTGCACTTAGCAGTCACCAGGCCACCTCTGTGTTACCTGAGTTTCCCCCCCACCCCGCTCCCCCCACACACATGCTGACAACTCAGCCCATGTCCCCTGTCTGGTGCCTGGGGAGTCTTGTGTTGCCATGGAAACCGGGGGCCAGGGCCAGGCTGTGAGGTTATCCTTCTGGCTCTACAGTAAGGAGAAGTGCAGAGACTGGCAGGGGTCACCTCGGATCACAGCAGACACTGGCACAGCAGGCAGAAGTCTCCAGTCTGCAGTGCCCTTGCCTAGCACTGCCGGGGCGAGTGTCCCAGCACAGGTTTAGGGGATAGTGTCCCAGCCAGGCAGATGTGAGCCTGCTCCAGGCACTTGTCTACGTGCCTTCCCTTCCTCCACCCAGTTTCCTCACCCACGGAGACACAGAGAGGAGCACCAGGCCTGCCTGAGACACTGTGGAGGACACCGGTCAGCATTGGGGGGCAGCTCCACGTGGTGCCCAGTTCTCACAGCTCACCCCAGAGCGTCTCTGGGCCGCCGAAGAGTTGACTAGCGATTGAGAACAAAGAACAAATGTGATTTGGGTGCATCTGTTCAGATGTCCAGAATGAGGCATGGAAACACATCAGGGCCACAAATACATGAAGACCCGCTCCTTGGGCCTCACTGCCGCCTCAGGGGGAAACACCACGCATGCGCAGAGTGTGTTGTGGGAGGTGGCTGAGGAGAAATTCCTTCAGCATCTTCGCTTTGGGAAAAGTGTAGTAGGCAGGCGCTTAGGACTTGGCATCCGCTGTGGAAAGACCCCGTGAGGGCTGACCACGTCACCTGCCTGAGGCCAAACGGCTTAGGTCAACCGGCTGGGGCCCCAGATGGATGTATCCAACTTTGAGGCATACAAGGTGAACCAGAGTCCGTGAGGGGAACACAGTTGGCGAGTGCCTCAGGTTTTCCATTTTCAGTCTTCTAACAATGTGCGGGGCTGCCTTACATTCCACGAAACCTTTCTTTCTTTCTTTCTTTCTTTCTTTCTTTCTTTCTTTCTTTCTTTCTTTCTTCCTTCCTTCCTTCCTTCCTTCCTTCCTTCCTTCCTTTCTTTCTTTCTGATCCCAGTTTCATCTTGTGTGCATGCTACATCGCCAAAGGGAACACCACCCACATCAACATATTTCCACAGCACTACCTTTATTCCAGTGCTAGTTCAATTAATTAGAGAGATTGGAATCAGCTATAATTGCCCTTTGCTAGTGTAAACTTGTCAGCATGGTTGGATGAGAAATCAAATCCACAGAATCTTTAAGCAGAATCATAGGTAAGGAAAAGTGACACGTGCTTTTTATGACTAGAGTCGTTCAGGACACATTCCTGCAGACAGCACGGAAAAGTGAGGAAGCCGTGGTTTCCTGCCTGGGCCAGGAGCCATTCCTTGGACTTCTGCCTGAGAGCTGCCTTACGGAGTCCGCAGCTCACACACACACACACACACACACACACACACACATGGATGTCTGTCTTTAACATGTCTCAGTGCATCCTGAGTGTGTCACACAACACCCTACCCTCCCTGCCACACCCAGAAGCTCTTGTTGGCAAAGAGCTTTCATAAACAGCCCCAGACCATGGAAAGAATTCCTCTGAACAGCTTCAAAGGGCTGTTCTAGTTTGCATGTAGTGATGAGTCTGAATTGTGCAATAAGGAGAGAAACACACATCCATCAAGCCTTCCCGGCACCCACTTTCATCTGGGTTACTTCCGTGGGACCTGGGCCTCGCTCAGTCCCTGGAGGTAGCTTATGAGAGGCATCTCCTAGCCAGACTTTCTGGTGAGGACATCTGGCCCTGATAACTAGCACCCAGATGTCTCTTCACAGGCTGGGAAGCCACTGGCTATACAGTGCATAGTTATGAAAAGAAACTTCAAGAACAGTGAGCAGGCTGATGTCTTGGACACACCCCCAGGGACCTGACTGGGCCAGGCACAGAATAGCTGCCCTGCCTAGATGCCATTGCCAGCTGTCACATCCCCAAAGTACAAAGTCTGATGTGTCCAATGCCTGGCTGGGGACACTTAAGTGGTTTCCAAATCATATGCAGGCCATTTCCTCACAGAGCCCAGAAGTGTAACCTGCACCCTTCCCTGCTCTCCCTGGGGTCTTTCTCCCCCCACACACTGACCACAGCCACTGTTTTTCCCTCCCAAAATTTCTGAGGCCCTTAAATCTGCATTTTACAGATTTTTCACCTTACTTTTGTTTGGTTGGTTGCTTGGTCTAGTTTGATACTCAGGCTTGCCTGAGAGGGCTAAGATTTCTACTTGGAGCAAGTTATGCAGATTTAGGGTTACTTAGCTTTGACTGGTAAGCACATGGAGTCCAAAGAGAGCAGGGAGGGAGAAGAGCCAGGGAACGGTGCTTGAGTTGAGGGACATGGGCCTTTCTCCCTTCCTGTGGGGTAGAGGTTGTTATGTGTGCCCGGATGTAGCTGTTTCAGTGATGTCACTGAGCAGAGGATCACCTCGCAGGAGGTGCTGCTAAGAAGACAAATGAGAAAGGCCAAGTGGCTCTGCCATGAGGAGCGGGTGTTAGGACTTCACTCTGGATCGCATAAAGAGGAATAACGGGCAGGCAGTTGGGAGGAGCAAACCGGCAGTGTGCGCGTGAGCTGGTTAGGAATCCTGAGGACCTGCAAAACGTCTCCTGCGATGGCATTTAAAAAGTAGCGTGGCATAAGAGTCCGAAAGTTATAAGAGGAATAAAAAATAATTATGTAACCCAAAAGAAAGGTCTTGGGGGAGGCGACTTTCACAATTAACTAGAACATTTAGACTCCTTTGCTGAGGGTAGTGTATCAGCAGGCAGGACACTCCTGAAGACACAGATGCCACTCCTGTCCGGTCACTTCTCAGTGATGAGGAAAGCTGGACAGTACATCTGTTGGTTAGCATAGCTGCATAACAAAACACCAGGCAACAGCTCGAGCTGCAGAGGCTGCTTCTTACCATGGGGAGGTGAGCACCCCTCTGGAGTCATGGCAGGCTCCCTGGCCCTGTTGTGGGCCAACCTCTTGAAGTTTGTCACCAGAATCTCACCAGTCAAGGACATGGTCCCATCCTCCTGATCTCTCCTCAACTGCAGACCTGGCCGGGGAGACATCACACATCCTCCCATGGGACTCTGGCCTGTGGATAGGGTGAGGGCACAGTTTAGGTCACAAAAGTACCGCAGAGGAATCCCATAGAGGCCCTGCCACGGCCTCCTGGTAGCAAACACTAGGGAATGAGTGGGTGCAGGGCTGGGGCACTGCTGAAAGCCAGGCCAACTCTGGGTTTCTGGCTGTTTCCAGACACTGGGTCCAGGGAGTGTAACACACACAAACAAAGCTCTGGTGCACAGAGACCTTGCTAGGGGGTTCCCAGATCCCTGCTGAGGAGGCGTCTCCAGCGCCGAGGCCTGTGAACTCTAGGGCATCTGAAAGACTTTGTCACTGGCGGTAGACAGGCAGGTGGCTTCACTGCTCCAGCTTTCCGAAAATCAGGCTACAAAGGAAGGAAAACCTGGCAAAGCCCCAGAGTGCCCAAGGACAGGAGGGTCCAGCCAGAGGGTAGAGGCCCCAGAGGACACCTTGGGTCTCCATGTAGCCCTTTTGCAGCTCGCAGTTTGGGAGCCTGCAGGTAAACCGCGTGTCCCAGGCCAACGGCGTCCGCCAAGAGCAGTGTGGTAGCCGCAGCCATGGCGCAGTCTCCAGGTGGAGTCCTGCGCTTCAAGTGCTAGGAGATGAAACAACCTGCATTAAAAGGAAAGATTGTATTTGTCATAAATTCCTCAGAGAATAATTCTACTCCAGCTCCGGGCGGGCAGGAGAGCGCCTTTGATGCGGAACATGAAGGATTACATGGAGGTGGAAGGTCAGGGGGCCGCACCTGACAGGTGTGCTCCTGGTCCCCGGCCAGGTAACTTATGAAGGCTAACCTGGGGCACATTTGCATCTGAAAATCAAGCCTGACATCCAGAGAAATCAAAGTGCCTGCCATAGCTGACGGCTTTATATTTGGAAATGGAGTTGAAACACAGGCTAAGGGTCCCAAGGAGCCCCACACCTTCCCTGACTGCTGCAGAGCTGTGCCCAGGAGCCCAGGGGCCAGGCCACCTCTGGGGTCTGCACAGTGGACCTGCAGCTGCCCAGACATTTGCTGGACAGCCTCAGGGCAGAGGGGTAAATAAGGAGTCACGGGGTGGGCTGGGGCGGGCACTCTTCAGGCAGCATGGGCCACATTCAAGTGAAAACCCCAGAAAATAAAAGTTGGGAGGTTGTAGAAAGGACTGTGAAAGGCAAATTCTGTTTTTCTCGAGCTGGGAGCAGAGAACAGGCTTCCGGTGTTCCTGCAATATCAGGGGCCCTTCTTCATACCTGCCTTCACCACGGCTCCACAACAGGGACAGCAGGGTAGCCCCAGGTGACAGAGGCAGGGGGAGAACTCCAGGGGGACAGACAAGAGCCCTCCATCTCCCCAGCAACAGGCTGCTGCCTTGTGTGCTGGGTTGCAGCGGAGGGCTGAGGACCCTGGTACCTGACCCTCACCCAGCCTCCCATGGGCCTTGGAGGAGCACAGTGAGGTCTTCAGCCCATACCCCTTGAGGCAGGGAGCTTGGGGCTTCTGGGGTCCTCCCCCAGGCAGTGACATGTGGCTTCTGGCTTTCACATGTAGGGCCATTCCCGTGTGGATAGGATCCTGGGATGCCCTGGGCACAGCCTAGAGTAGCTGCAAGGCTTGTGCAGGCAGCTTCTTCCGGGCTGGGTCCCCTTCCCAACAAGGGCACGTGACCCTTAGGCACAACCAGGGTCACTATTGGACCAGCATCGCCCTGCTCACCTGCTGGAGTTATGGAAAGCAGTGAATCAGTGTGACTAAAGTCACTCTGAAATACGGACAAGGAATGACAGATCCAGTCTCCATCCAAGAGCCTGGAAAGGGAGCAGAGTGAGGGCATGGGCCACCACCCATGGGGACACAGCCTCCCCTGTCCTTGGGCCCCTTGGAACCCTGAGCAATTGCAGCAGCCAGCCAGGCAGGCAGCTGGAGTCTGGTTCCCTTGGAACCTAATGACACCCCAGGGGCACGACCTGCAGGTGAGTCACTCGCAGGGTAGGGAGGCCCCTGCCCTCTAGAAGCCTCACTCTGTTCCTCAAGGATGCACAGTGCTCAGATCTTCAGGACTTGTGCTGCCCAGCCTCTCTGGGTCTGGGAGATCAATGCGCAGACTCTGGGCCCATCCCAGTGTCACTCAGAGGAGGTCACACAGCCCAGCAGTGGTCCTTCATGGTGTACGTGTGGCCCTCTGAAGACAGGACCCTCATGCTCAGAAGGTGTGTGACGTCACAGGAAACTTCCACCCTGTGTGAGGGACTCCAGGACACAGAGCCACCCACACTGGAATGACACTCGGCCTCATGTCCTGCCACTAAGACAGAGCGCACTTGCAGTCTGGTTAAACATCTTCCTTAAGTCTCATTACAAGGGGGAGTGACACGCTTTTCATTTCTACGATGTGATTAAACTCACATTCCCTCTTGATTGAGGTTAGGAATCTTTTATTTAGGGGGAAAAATAGACTTCAGAAGGGAGCAGTCTAGTTCAGCGACACTCTGCGAGACCATTAAATTTAATCCTTCCTTCTCTGGCACTCCAGGGGTGATTTCAATTAAATCTGTTCAAAATTTATCAGTTTCCTGCATGTTGGCATGAATGATTCAGGACCACTTACACATCCGCTGAGCAGAAGGTACAGAAGGGTGCACGGTATTGTTATAACTTTCCACACTTTCTTCATGCATTCACCTAATAGGAGTTTCTATTATTTAAAACCCTTGTCTGCTGCATGCAGTGGTCCTGTTGCTCTTGCAGGGATAGAATCTAATTAGCTACTCACGTTTCTGGAGCATCCAGTGCCACACACCTTCCCTTTGCTCAGAGCTGCCCTGGCTGTACTCAGGGACAGAAAATAGCGTTGATCCTCTGGGGAAGCACAAAGACCAGACATAGGGTACCAGGGCTGGCAGACAGCGTGTGGCTCTTGGGGGCCTGGCTCAGCCAGCAAACATGAGCAACATCTACATAGGAGCAAGGTCAGGAGAGGCCGAGAAATGTGAGGAGAGGCCGGTGGTAGCCTAGCTCTCCAGGCGGACACCAGGCTGCAGGGCTACCCCATCGCCCATGTAACCCATTTCCTGGGCACTTTTATGTTCCCAAGAATTTATCTAAGGAGAATGACCAAGGAAGGGGCTTTCCTATGCAATCTGCATGCATGCTGGGGACACAGGAAGGAATGTCATTTGCCTCTTCCCACGTGAAGTGGCATTAGAGAGCGTCTTTGGGCCCCTGGCTGTTCTTTACTGTCTGATCTCAGGACAAGGCTGCTGGGAATCTGAACGTGAGCATTTTGTCATCATAGAGGAGGAGACCACACCGCTCGGGCTCTGGCTGAGGTGCATGCTAGCGGACTAGAGGTCAGTACTTTAGGCTTTCATGGGCACGAGCTGCTCCTGATACATACACTCCATTCAGGACATGACCATGTAGAAATGCCTCGCACTGAGGGACATC
The DNA here is from genome assembly GCA_004027025.1 of Myocastor coypus. NCBI lineage: Eukaryota > Metazoa > Chordata > Mammalia > Rodentia > Myocastoridae > Myocastor > Myocastor coypus. The sequence goes on from PVJA010000671.1 coordinate 104,169, forward strand.
AGCCTTGGCACACTCGGGATAAAGCGAGAGCCTGGTGATGGAGGTCACCACGAAGTGGCCCTGGGCAGGATTTAATTATAGTATTGATTCGGCATGCGGGGGATGATGGGCTTTTCAAGTTTTCTGCTGCATTCTGTGAGCAGAGGCCACTGCTCTGTTGCTGGGCCACCTGCCTGGCTGCTGTGAAGGAGCCCCAAAGCGAGTCTGGTAAAAGTACTTCTGTGCGAGACCCCACGAGTGCCCATCTCTGCAGCACACTGGCGAGGACGCAGCGCGGGTGCTCTTTGCTCAGGGACAAGCACCTCGTGTTCACTCAGTCTCACTGTTGGCTGGAAAGGGAGGCCTCAGCCCCTGCTCCATGCTCCTCTCTGAGGCAGGGTTCCTGTGGGCTGCCCGAGAGATGCACTGAGGAATATGAAGAATGTGTCTATGGAGACACAGGCTTCCAACTTCTCAGCGTGTATTGCCATGGACATGTGCGTGTCAAGGCCCTCTGTTCCAGCTGCAGAGGAACCACATCTCCAGAGGCCAGAGGCTGGAGCCCATGATGTGGGGCAGTGACTCTAAGTCCTTGAAACCCTCCTCTCCTTAATTTCTCAGAGAGCATCATTAGAGCCATGACTGAAGATACCTCGGTGCACGGGGGACCCTCCTCGCATGGTAGAAGTGATGAAGGATATTCTAACCAATTTCAATATCTCTCAGAGTAGAAAGCTGTTAACTACAGTGACACAGGAGCCAGGGGAGAGAATCTCACAGCGGTTACAAAGCTACCACAGGAAGACCAATGGTGACTTCTTACCGGAAACACAGTGTAGTGTGGTGGATCAAGCATGTAAGATGCTAGAGAAAGCCCTGTGAGCTGGACTCATTACCTTGTGGCTTGACCTTCAAAAAATCAAGTCAAGGGCGAGAGTGTTAGTGAAGACAGCAGGGAAAGATGTTCTAAAGATGTTCACGCCCAAACACCCAAGAGAAAAATTGTATGAGGTTCTCATCATAAGTTTTTCAAAAATCTGGAAGTCGTGCCTTACACGAATCTGAGAAGCATTAAGCATATTTGGAAATGACAACTTTTTTTTAAATGTGTTTAGTACAGGATCTACAGTGTCTCACTATACAGATCAGGCTTGCAGTGATGCTTCCTGTTTTTCAGCCCCCCAAGTACTGAGATTACAGACACGCACCACCACACCCAGTCTCAATTGCCATCTCAGTGCACTCCAGGGGCAGGGCCAGCATGGCAGGCTGAGGATCAAACCCCGGCCCCTGTGTCTGCCTAAGCAGGTGCTTTAATCCGCTGAGCTATCTGGTCAGCCCAGAAACCACAACTCGTAATCACAGTGAAAGCCTGGGAGAGCATCGGGTGGAGCCAGAGCTCTTGAGGAGATCCGGGATCCAGGGACCAGCAACCTGAAGCAGAACTCAGCACCCTGTGTGTTTGGGAGTGGGAGCACAGTGTGTCTGGGTGTGATTAGTTATGAGCAAGTGTGCATGTGCAAGTGTGTGAAGGACACCAGTAAGAGCAGAGGGGAAAAGGGAGACCTCGGCCGAGGTGTCCATGTCGGTGTGGTTTTGCAGCCATTAACTCTAAGTTGTTTCAAATGAAGACATAAGCTGTAACTTCTGGATGGAGCCCAAAGACACAAAGCCCCTCCAGACGCTCAGTAAAATAAACCACAAGGAGATTTTTAAAAACTATCTACAACACAAAAGGCAACAAGAGGAAAGAACAAAAAGCCTGAACATATGTGCCAAAGAAGCAGGAAAAGGTAACAATATGCCAGAGAAAATCCTGCCTTTGTAGTAAATATGTTAGCGACAAATGGATTAATCCTCCCAATTAAAAGGCACGTTGGAAGAATAAACAAAATAAAGATGTGTCACGTTCAGATCTCTTCCAAAAGCAAAGTGCGAGCGCTTAGAGGAGAAAGAATAAATTTAAAATTTGTGTTCGGAGAATTTAATCCTCTTCACACCATCTGATAGGGCTGTCAGTAGCACGGCAGAAGGCTTGCGCATGTGCGAGGAGCCTGACCTCGTGGGAGTGTGCCGCTCTCGGAGCTCACGGGTGGGACGGCCCTGGAGGGAGCGGGAGCAGACAGCGAGGGTCGAGCAGCCCAGTGCCCGCCTGCAGCCTCGCCCTGCTCCAGTCAGAGGAAGCCAGCTAAGAGCCTAGATGGAAAAAAAGACAAGGGGTAGCGCTTGCACATTTTGATGTCAAAACACGCATTTCTTTAAACACTGGTGTGTGCGGGGGTGGGGGAATCACCAGCGTCTATTAGGACTACTAGCAGGTAAAAACAAAGGTATGATATCAAAGCCTGCTGGAGTCTAACAGAGAAAAGTCAGAAAATTTTTAATACTTTAAAAGTATTTTTCCTAATATACGGGTAAAGACATCAAGGAAAAATCAAACACTGCTGAGGGGCGTGAGCCGAAACGACCAATGCAGACAGTGGTGAGGGCTACAAGCAAGCGGGCTTGGACAGACGGGGCATGCGCGAGCCCTTGGGCGCGGTCAGCACAGGGTGAGAAACAGGGAGCAATCGGCAAATCTCTGTAGGTGGCGAAGCACTCTGCGGCGTCGCAGCTGCCACAGGGGTCAACAACAACGAGGGCAACACATTTTACAATTTAAATAAATTGGTGAAATTTTGTCAGAAAAGTACAATTTTCTAAAGATGACATGAGAAGAAAAAAAAAAAAAACACTGGAAATTTGTTATAGCCTAAATTTACTAAAAAATTAAAAGCATAGTGATAAACCTCCCAATAAATAAATGTCCAGCCCCGCTGGCTTTGACTGCAAATGCACTAATATACAAGGACTAATAAAATGCCGTGTTAACGCACGTTTACTTCAAGAACAGCAGATCAAATGAAACACTTCAAAGTTAGCCAGTGCTTTGCGCTACCTCAACAAAACGCGGGAGGGAATTTGCCTCACATTTCTCAAGATGCAGGGACACATAAAGAATGTTATATCTCTAATATAAGTTTTGCAAATTTTGGCAAATGAGATGTAGAAAGAAACTTCTAGAAACTGATGCATGGTGCAAAGTGAGAACCCAGGGATCATATCCGAAAGTAAAATTTGGAAATCTTTTTCTCGTTATGAGGACTGAGAGCATACAGAGGTAGCGCAACAAGATGTGAAAGGATTGGAAAGAAGAAATGCATGTCTTTGTTTGCAGATAACATAATCCTGTGTGCAGTTATCCCCCAAAGAATGCAACACTAAGTTACTAAACTGAAGCAGCAGATTCAGAAGGGTCCTGTGAACAAAGTGGGCAGAAAATGTTTTCTTGTTTGCCGAGAGCAGACAGAGCATGCGCATAGACCTCCTCCCTCACAGGTGTGCATGTGCGTAGTCAAAACGCAGGAACACAAACCAGGGGAGGGGGTAGATGCTCAGTATACCGCCTATGATGAAACAAAACTGCTCATCAGTGTCACTCAACAGCTGGTGTGGGCTCAGCCCAGCAGGGACCCAGGAAGGCCTTGCTTTCTTGGGAGGCAGAGTCTCAGAGGGTGGGCCAGGAGCCCCAGGGGGCAAGGACCCTGGGGCAGGAGGCAGGAGTGCCTGGGAAGCTCCAGGGAAGACCCGTCCTGCACAGGTGCTGCTGGCGTCCATGTGGTTTGCTACCCCATGGTGCATACCCAGAATGCCTTTCTCTACTGCTTCTACAGAAATGTCCTCCTCACCCTGCCGGGGACCACCCTGGCCTTTCCAGTTGCCACCCAGCGGCCCTGCTTTGACTTCCAGAGCCGCACAGGATGTGCGCTCTTGGTAACTAAAACTGCAAATGAGTAGTGTGAAGTCATTGTGGTACACTAGGTGTGCCAGGACCTGGTGGCAAATTGAGCCTCTGTGGTCACAGGGGCTATGCTGTGTGAGCTGTTGCCTTCCCTGGTCTCTCTCGCTTCATTTTAAGTGACTCTGCAGTAGAGCCACACCCCCAGGATGTGTTCTTTCCCCTCCTTTGCTTGCACATGCGGGGCTTGGACAGAATGACCCAACTTTCTGGACAAACGGCTCCACACACAGTCAGGTGACGTGGCAGCCAGACCATTACTTATCAGCTGCCCATGAAAGTTTCATGGGGTGATGAATTATTGAGGAATTAATGTTGAGCCCCAGCTGTGTGCCCCAGTTCTGACTGAAGTGCAGATCCTTTACCCCAGGTGGCTCTGGGGCAAGCAATCGCTCCATCTCCTCACACGCCATCGGTTTCTAGAGCAGAGAAGGAAAGCAGCCCACACAGCTCTTGCAAGCAGAGGTGGGTCGCATAGATCATTCTCGGGGTGCCGTCTCAGCAGAGGGCAGATGCCTAGAAACTGGCTTCCAGTTCAGCACCGTCAGGCGAAAGGCTGTTCTAAAGTCTTTAGAGGACCCTGCTCCACAGTTGCATATATCTCCTGGTCCAGTGGTGTCACCAGATGTCCCACGACTTGCCAAGAGCAGTGCCTGGATCCACAGTCACAGTCCATTGTCACAGTCCACTCCTCCAGGTCCCATCCTGTAGCAGACTTGCTGTTTCCCAATGTGCACAGCTCTTTATAAATACTGCTTGAGACAGCTCAGCAGACTAAAGCACCTGTTCAGGCAAGCACAGGGACTGAGGTTCCATCCCGGGCCTGTCATGCCAGCCCTGTCCCCGGGGGCACACTAGGATGGTGACTGAGACTGGGCTTGGTGGCGCACGCCTGTAATCCCAACACTTGGGAGGCTGAAAACATGAGCATCACTTGAGTCCAATCTGTGTCGTCAGACCCTGCAGACCCTGTGCTAAAATAGGCAAAATAAATAAATAAATAAATAAATAAATAAATAAATAAATAAATAAATAAATTAAAATAAAATAAAATAAAAATAAATAAAAAATAAATAGTGCTTGGGCTTCGTGCTTTCCTTCTGTCTTAATCTGTTCCACAGAACATTTCCCAGTGCCACAAGTGGCCAGGCATGAGAAGGATGACATTTTTTTTCTGCAGTTCTGAAGACTGTCCTTTGATGGGATTCAACTTCATCTATTTAAAATTTTCTCAGTTTTAGGTGGTGATAGAGTGTGAGATGGTTAACAAATAGGAAAAAGAATGTCACTTGATCATTCTGTAGCGCAGAGGCCCCAGGCCCTGACGTGCTTGTATGGGCTCTAGGCATGGCCATGAATCCCAGTGATGAGCCCCACTTCAGTCCCAGGGAGCTGGGCGCAACCTCACAGGACAGGAGAGGGGACATGGCGGTTGTCACGGTGACAGCAAGTCCCATCCTGTTCTGCCTGCTACTATAAACAGGAGAACACTGGAAGTTACTCTGGCCCTTCACAGGTGGCCACATAGACTGTCAGGACTTGGGGACAGCTGACCTCACCTCCCATACAATTGAGCTGACCTCACCTTGACTTTTAAATGTCTACCCAGGGCTGCAGTTGAATTCAGAGAAAAGTGCATGAACATCCTTATTCTTTTAATTCAGTTATATTAATATTTTAAACCTGCAGTCAGGTTGAAAAAAGCAGCAGAGATAGTTGGACCTACTTGGTTTCATTCAACTAAATGTGAAGTAACAGTTCTGGTCTTCCTTGTTGAGAGATCTGCACATGTGTCTAAAGGTGGTCATCCACAGGTGGCAGCCAGCCTGGCCCAGCTCCACAAGAGGAAAAGCCTTCTGCTGCTAGTGGGTGGCAGACTGCACTGCACTGGAGCATGTTCAGGCGTGGCTGGCTGGGTACAAGGACCGAAGTGAGGCCGCGAGTGTGCGTGTGTGTGTGTGTGTGTGTGTGTAGTTAGTCTGGCAGTGGCCTCAGCTGCTCAGTCTCCACCTTTGTAAAGCTGGGAAAAAAAAGCCATTTCTACCAGTGTAGCTTCTACTGCTGTTCTGCAGGGAGTGTGTGTGCCTGGGGGGCACCTATGTATGTGTGTAGCTGTGCCTTGTGTATGTATGGCCACACTCATGTGTGGTGTGTGTATGGATGCATGGCCATGTGGATCTGTGGGGCTCGTGGGGGGGAAGGGTATGGCCACAAGTGTATGTGTATAGGAGTGTATTGTGTGTGTGGTGTATGTATACATGACCACACATATGTGTGTGACCATGTGCATGTGTGTGTGTAGAGGCAATTGGCATTTATACAAAGTTTCCCAAGATGTGCCACTTGGTATAGTAAATAAGTGCACTTTTTCAAGCTTTTTTGAGAGCTGTCCAGCCTAAGCTTTTCATTTAATTGAAGTATAATCATCCTATGATCAGAATCAGCTACCTACAGGTTGCTGCTACAGTGAGGAAACCTCCCTACCCACAGGCAACCCTGTCTGCAGGGAGAAAGTCGTTTGGGAGCAGCACCTGACCAAAGAGATACCGTTCGGTGAAGCCAACTCCTGGGAAACCAGGGATGGAAAGGAAAGCACTCGGTGAGTAAACAGGTGGAAGTGTCCAGCAATGGCTGCATTAGCGGCCAGCTTAGTCATTTCCCCAATACGTTGACGCTATCCTGACAGACAGCGTGTCTGCATCTCAGGGAAGTGCTGGTGGGACCGGCTTTAGTTTGCCCATCAGTTGGGGCACTGGCTCAGCCTTGGGTCCGTTCGCTCAGTTTGAGGTCAACATCACAAGGAGGCAAATGATTCCTTCTGATTGCAGACTTATTGAGATTCGTGCTCAAGCACAAGGGACACAGCGTATGTGAACCCAGACCCTGTCCTTGCTGAAGCAGGGAGTAAAGTCTGTACAGACTGCTGGGTGGGCCACGCTGCAGCTACCGTGCAGGGCGCAGGGTTTCTGTGTGCATCTCAATTTTGCATGTGGTCACAGACCTACTTATGCACACTGAGTTGGTTGGTGCTTGGTTCACAGAAGCTGGCCAAGGGACTCACTCTTGATGCCACCAGATGGTCATAGAATGGTCACAGCAAGCATTCTGCATGCACAGAAGAGGCGGTAGGAACGCCTCTTTCCAAACCTTGAGGGAAGCGTGTGGTATAGCCAGAGTATTTTACCACGCACATCCTTGGCAATCCTGCACTGCATTCAGGATTGAATGCACAGAAGCTGGGCTTCGTTACTGTGCCTCACTGGGATGTTTTTGTCAAACTTCTTATCCCCTGTATTTGCCAATCAGGCCAATGCTGAGCCTGGCCTGGGAGGGAGGTGTGGAGCCTGTGACTGCTTGGGTGATGGCTGCAGCAGTCACCTGGATGTGGGTCCCTAGCTCTTCTTGAGGTCTGGGGCCCATTTCTGCTTGCCTCTCAGGTCACCAAGCCCCGAGGTCTCTTTGTTCTCCTTCATAGCCCTGTCCATTGTGCCCCTGATGGGTAGGTTAGCACCCTGGGACAGCAATGCCAGCTGGACCTAGAGAAGTCCACTTCAAAGAAAAGAAAAGGTTGATTTCCTCAAGCCACTGAAAATGGGGATGGGGAGGCTGGAGGCCAGAAGTGTGCTTGGCAGCACTGGTCCCGCTAGGTGGAGTACAGCAACCCCTCTCCCAAAGCTTGGAGCTTCCCCTCTGTCCATGCTCTGCTTGGCTTGTGGATGCCCTGGGCCTCTCTGTGGGGCCTGTGGCTCCTGAAGAAGCAGGCCTCAGAGGGCACAACTGGAATTATCCCGCAATGCTGTGGAAAGAAGAACAAAGGTCTTGGAGTCTCAGGCCTGCACAAGTCTACCAGAAGCATGAGCAAAAGTGTTACTCAAGGTCAGAAGCAGAGGTGGCCCAGCTTGGGCAAAGAAACAGAACAGCAGTTGTTGATGGTAATTCCCATCTCTTCTATAAAACCTAGAATCTGGGTGTAGGCATTATGTGAACATGTAATTGGCTGTTCCTCGAAAATCATCTGCATGAATTTCGAGCAAGGTATAGTACTTAATATACAGTGGGTCCTCAAGTTACATATAGACAACTTATACTAGGACTGCAATTTTAGCTTTATCTTATCACTGGAATCTTGAATTATGACCCAAATGTTGTCCTCCTGTGCTTCCAGATGATCTTGGATATAGACTTAATCATTATAGAGTTCTGGAAGGAACATTAGAATGTCCTTCCCTGAATGGGATTAATTGAGAAATCTCAGGCCAGTGTCTCTCTAAGGACACTGAGATGCCCCTGTATGTAGGTGAGAGACTTTGAAGACAGTACAAGGGAGCCTGACCCATCAGTTTGGGAGGAGAATCCAGGCAAAGACTGGGGCATTATGGTGCTATCCTTACATTCCCTCTTGGTTCCCTGTTTTTAGCATGATTTCTGAGTAACGGATAAATATACTTGCACCATAGACATACAAAATGCTTGCCACATTACCATTTTGATTATTCCCTGTACACGAAAAGCCTATGAAAACCCACACAATAGGCAAGAATTTCTTAGTGGCACCACTTGAAAGAAAAGAAAAAGAAAGAATAAGGAAAGTTAGGAATGGATGGTAGAATTTAGTCTACACACAAAGATGATTAGAATTCACTCACACTGGTAGCAGGGGAGATTCTACACTGGAGAGATAGATTCTTCACAATGGGCCATCCTGATGACAGAACCCACTGGTGGACAAACGTGGATGGTGATCAGAGTGTGTCCGGATCTGTTTCTATGGCACCGTTGTTGAACCTCAGTAAACTCTTCACAAACCATGTTGTCTCTAATTAGCATACACTAGCTGTCCCATTAAACCTAAATTAAGTCCTTACGCAAAGAAGTTAATTTGTTGACTTAGCCAAATGTGGACACCACAAGGGAGTCATTTCAGCTTCAAGCCACGGCCAGGTCAGGATGCAGTGACCATCAGCCCCTCAGGTTGGAGCCTGGCCCTGATCCTCAGACCGCACAGAGCTACTTCCTGGGTGTGGGATGGGGCGTCCACACGCGCACGCCTCTGTGCGTGTTGGAAGGCTTCGGTGGGAAATAACTCAACAGGAAAAAACACAATTTAATAAACGTACCGTCACGTTAAATTTTCGTTGTGAAAGTTTGCCATTCTTTAATGTCAGACAACCCTGCGGTGGCGGGAGGAATGCCCATGAGGAATTATTGCCTACTTACGTGGAGGAGGAAACACCGGGTGGGGGGCTCGGGCAGCCGGAGACTTGTTCCCCAACTCCCACGTCTAAATGTGCTTCACAAGCATTTTTACTTTTATATTTCTGATCATTCCTGAAGCCTCAATCTTGTTTTCTCTCTCCCCTTTTCATTAGTGTATGTGATAGGTGATATATCCATTCCTTGTGTGGGATTCGCGCCCTTCCGTGTTGCCTCTACGTCCTGTTTACTTCGCTCTTCCCTCCCCTCCTGGAAACAAGTTATTTTTAGACTAAATGGTCTTAACTGTTCCTCCCAGCTCAAGAAATATGGGATGATAAAATAGTAATGAAATGGCAAGTTTTACGGCGATTGCACATTACCTGAAATTCAAACATGTTTAACGCTCCCGTAATTATAATTTTCGGACAGCTGCTCCCAAGCCTATTGAGGACAAGGATGAAAATAGCACAGAAATGGATATAAATGGAGAAGCAGACCCGCATCTCTGGCACCCCTAGGCTGATACTGCTCCTGCCAGGGCCCCTGTGTGGGTCTGCACCCTGTGGGTGAGCTCGAGCCCCTGTGGGGTCTGCGCAATGGCAACCAGCTCTGCGACACTTGAATTCACCGTGGGTAATTTGTGCAGTCCAAGGCTTCTCTAAACCTGAATTTATTCATGAATAATGGCTGAGAAGAGCCTGGACAGAGATAAGAGGATGCAATATACATTTATTTTTTCAATTAAATTAGGTTACCTACAAAAATGACCAGTGTACTATTAAAAAGAGATTATTTTAATTGGCTAAATAATTCTATAAATAACCCTGATTTACAAATGACTCTTCTCGATGTACATTTATCATCCAATGAATCGGGGCCGGGCAGTGAGTGAGGATTTCCGGTGTCTCCGCTGCGTGCAGGGTCCTGGCGCACGCTCTCTCGTTCGCCTTCAGGACAACCGTGACCCTGTACTCCTGGCACAGCAGGGCAGAGGACCAAGAGACAGACCACTTCTCCGGCCCAGGCCCGTGCACCATGCTGAGCAGGACAACCTGTCCCTCATGTCCCAGCTCCACCAGGCACGGCTCCCATGGGGCAGCTGGTCGCCTGCAGCCTGTCCCAGCTGGGGCTCCGGAGAATGACTGGGTAATTCGGCTTTGTTAAGAGAGTCAAGTGTTTGAGTTTACATGGATTTCTTAGTTCGTATTTACTAGCATTTTAATTGTTCTCTGAGCGCTCATGTTTTATTTCTGTGAATTGCTAGAAGGCCTTTGTTCATTTTTCTATCAAAATGTTACCGTGGTTTGCTTTTATTTTCTTTTTGCACACTCTTCAGGAAGTAGTGCAACACCGCACCCGAGGAATGGATGAAACAGGCTCCTAGTTCCTGCGCCTGCTCCAGCGTGACTTGGTGTGTTGCCTGTGATTGGAAGAGATTCTAGGTGTTAAACTGATGAGAACAGATCCTGCCCTCAGTCTTAGCTATTTAAATGACACAGTAGAGAGATGGCTTTCATAGAATATGGATGCAGAGGTTGGTCTTTGGAGGACTGATCCAAAACATCAACTCGTTATCCTAGCCCGATCTCTACTACCTGGTTTCTACTACCCAGTACTGTGCAGAAGCATTTAAATAAGTTTTGCAATGAGTAAGTGGAAAGTATATAATTTTGATTTTTGAAATTTTTATGTATGCATATATATAGTATTTGGCACAGGGTCTTACACAACTCAGACTGGTAGTGATCCTCCTGTTTTCAGCCTCTCCAGTTCTGTGATTACAGGGATGCGTCATCACATTCAGTCTCCATGGCAGGCTCAGTGTGCCTAGGGGTGGGGCTGGCACAGCATGTGGTGCTAGAAATTGGGCCACAGTCTCTGTGCTTACCTAAGCAGGCACTTAGTCCACTGAGAGCAGTCTCTCTGTCCCTTGAATCTGTCTGTCTGTCTGTCCTTCCGTCCATCCATCCATCTATCTATCTATCTATCTATCTATCTATCTATCTATCCATCTATCTATCTATCTACTTAATACAGGGTCTTGCTACACAGCTCAAACACATGGTGGTCCTCCTGTCTCAGCCTCCCCAGCCCTGGGATTACAGGTGTGCATCACCACACCTGGTTTTGGTGGCCTGCCTGGCTTCTGGGGCCAGTGCAGCATGTGGTACCTGTGTTCTTGTACTTGTCAGGCAGGCACTTAGACCACTGAGCTATCTCTCTGATCCCATAATTTTGATTTTGATTGGCTTCAAGAAAATCGTTTATTAAAATTAACTTTACTCATTTCCTTTTGTTTTTTAAAATCTGACAGAAGACAAGAATTTAGAATTGCATACCTGTGGTACATATTATATTTCCATCACACAGAACTACACTGGAGTATTTTATCTTTATATATATATATATATATATATATATATATATATATATGTATATGTATATATGTATATTTCTTTGAAAACTTGTTTTAGTGTATCATAACCTATTCTGAGTGGTCTCCTGAGAGCACACAACTGGACTGTTTTTCTAGACAGCAGTTCCATTCTTGGCCAAGCCACTTTGCTGTGGTGCCACTTTAGAGGAGCTCCAGTCTTCATAGTCATAATGGAAGGAAGGGGCAGAGGCTTGACGGGCTCTGCAAGTGTTGCTCCTTCCTCTCCTCTCTGCTGTTCTCCACTATTATGAACTGCTGCCTTGGAGCGAGTTGGGTAGGGACTGAGACCTCCACTAACTGTGAGCTAAATAAACCTTTCCTTCCTTCATTTTGACTGTTGGGTATTTGTCCCAGTAGCGAGTGAAAAGTCACCAAGACATCATGCATCTTATCTTATTACTTTAGCTTGAACAGACAGGAAAAAGTGGTATTGTTGATTATTACTGTTTCTTCTTAAGGTTAATAAAAAGTCATCTTGTTTTTTGTTTTTGTTTTTGAGACAGGGTCTCATTATGCAGTTCAGGCTGGCCTTGAGCTCACTTTTGTAGCCCAGGCTGGTCTCGAACTCACAACGATCCTCCTGCCTCAGCCTCCCAAGTGCTGGGATTATAGGCGTGAGCCACCACACCGGCATTATCTTGTTTTAATGCTGTCTGACTCCGGCTGTTTGATTTAGATGAAAGCTTGTAAAAATTATTTAGATACTATAATTTATATTTGTAAGTCACTGATCAGTTTTATTAATAACTAATATTTATTTTCAAAGTACATTGTAAGTACTTTTTTTTTTTTTTTTTTTTTGTACTAGGACTCAAACTCAGGACCTCATGCTTATCAGGCAGGTACCATCTACTGAGCTACATCCCCAGCCCTCATGAGTTCTGCCTGGAGCGCCATCTAGCAGGAGGGCAGGCTCATGACAACAACACTGGGTCCTCATAGCTGTGTCCTCACCCACTTTAGTCACTGAATCTGACACCCCGTGACTTCCGGCTCTTTCTCTAAGCCAAAGCACCACAAATAATAGCTGTTTTGAATCAATCAAGGCAGCCACAAAACCACCACCAAAGGGAAGAAAGAGGACTCTACTCTGCTGTAGTGAATTGTTTTTTTTGTTTTTTTTTTTTAATTGAAGCATGCACTGTAGTTTTTGATCATGCTGCTTAAAGCCAAGGGACAAGTGCTCCTGGATTAGGTGGCAAGAGCCGCATTAGTTTTGCCTCCTTAACAAATACATCTATTTGTGCCCCCCTTTATAACCAGAGTATGAAAATATTTTTAGTATGGGGAAACCACAATCAAGCATTTACAGAATTCAAAGACTCTGGGTTTTCTCAAAGCCAAAGTATGGATACATTAACAGATGAAAATGAGTGTAGGTGTCCGCATGGGGTATTTGAAAGTTAGTTGGATTGTTCTCTGATCTGGGAGCCTAGGCACTGTGGACAGCCACTGGTGGACCCCAGTCAGCCCACCCTCTGTCCTTCTGCAGGTGTACACCAGCAAAGTTCTCTTATCTGTCGCATGGCCAGTGCATTGCCAGTTATAGCATACATCATTTGAAATCCCTTCATTTAAGATCTGTTCCACTTCTGTGGCTGTGTGGGCAACAGTCAGATAGAGCATTTGTGCTGCACTTCCCTGCGGTCTACACACACCAGAGACTCCACCTTGAAGGTTGATCCCCAAGATCTTGGCTCTGAAGGAAGGACTCAGACTCCAGAAACCTGGGTGACTGGTGGTAAGCTATAACTTCCAACATTATTCTAACAGTGCAACACATAAGAGAACAGGAAACACACAATGGTGGATGATAACCACGTTTTGTAAATCAGGTAAGAAAATTGTTCCAACTGAACAGAAATTGCACCGATTGCCTGGCCTGTAGGCACGGCTATCCCTTGAAGCCCAAAACAAGCTGGAAAAGTGACCCCAGCTTGAGAGTTGCAGCCATGTCTCCTGTCTTGTTACAGAAAACTGATCAAACCTGGAAAAAATGTCATCAAGAAAGATTAGCAGACAGTTTTATTTTCACGGGTGGGCTTCAGTGGGGTCCCTCCCAAAGAGTCAGCCCTGCCCAGATGGGTTTTGGAACTTTTATAGGAAGGGCAAGTTGGAGGTACAGTGGCATATTTGGTGCATTATGATGGGAGGCTCGGGGGATGTCACACGTTGCTAAGGGAGTCTAGACAAATTCCCACTACATTGCAAGGCCATCAGTTAAACACACATGTGCTCCACAAAGGAAGTAGTGTCCAGTGATCAGGCTTTTCTAGGCATGTCCCTCTGGCTTTGGCAGGCTTGTATTTAAAAATTTACTTTCCCTTTCTGTGTCTCTGTAGGCTATGTCGTTTTAGATAAGGATCCAAAGATGGTCTACTGGCTCAAATCGTCAATGCTGTTTCAGCAGGAAGCTGCAGCCAGGGTTCAAGGGAAGACAGCCCCACAGGTAGCTTAGTGGACAGTGCTTTGCAGCCTGGGCCACGCTGGACATTGCCGTGTCTGCATTCTGCGGCAGCATCTGGCCCAGCCTTAGAGCCCCATCCCCCACCCTTGCTCCCCTCCCCTCCCCTCCTACCCCTCCTTCTCTTCATCTTCCTCCCTATGCAGTGGCAGCCCAAGCCAGGCCACAGAACTCCATATGCTATGGATTCTGGAGAAGAGGCCACCCTCAGCCTGAGAGGCCAGTGGGAGAGGTCTGGGCTCAACGCTGGCTGCGGCCCTCTGACATCGTCCCTACTGGAGCCTCATTTTTTTTTTTTTTTTTTCTGAGGAGTGCCTTGTCAGAAGCTCACCTTGGGGGCCTGAGCTTTCAGACCTGAGCCCTCTCCTTGCAGGTGTGGACAGGAGGAAGGCAACTCTGCCCTTAGAAGAGTGATGGTCCTGGGAAATGTGTGAGCCCGTGCAGTGTGACAGAGGGACGTGTGGCTTACTCTGGGAGGTGCCCTGAGGTGCCAGGGCTGTTGTACAGGAGGCTCTTCCCTCCCTGGACAGTGTGCAGGGCCCAGTGGACAGACAGATGGCCAGGGACAGAGCAGCTGGAGGCCCAGCCCATTTCAGCAGGTGGCTGCCAAACCAGGGAAAATAATAGATGCTCAGTTTGTGTGCTTCGGTTCTATCCACTCAGAGCATCAGCCTCGTTACCAGTAGACTTGGAGAGACTGATGGCTTCTGCAGGCTGATGGCTTCTGCAGGCTGCCGCAGACCAATCAGAAAGGCGGGCCCAGGAGGAGGTCTCTAGGAGTGCAGGTGTGCTTGCTCAGGTGGCGGAGCCAGCAGCTCCCTCTGCCGAAGGTAGGAGGCTGTGCGCCGGCTCCATGCAGCCTGCGAGCTGCTGAGAAGATGGAGTGCGGGTCTGCACGAGCCCACGCCCGCCCCTCGCAAAGGAAGTGCAGGAACCAAAGCAGAAACAGGATGCAGCCAGAAACCTGCGCAGCAGGGAGAGCTTGCCAGGTCGGCTTGTGGCTTCCTGTGACAGTACTCAAAGAAATGAATCCAGGGCACTTATACTCCTTTCAGCGATGCTTCTATTTTAAGCATCTTCTTATAGGGTCTCAGATATGTCAGTCTCTCTGGTGTTAAATCCTCTGTACCACAGTGACAGAGGAGAATGTGCACTTAGAGCCCAACTATTACGATGCAAATCATGCGGAGGTGAGCACGGGCCTCACCCACCGCCAAGGCTCTCTGAAGAGGCTCGGCACACCCTCCTGAGCCGGGGCTCCCTCACAGACCCTGCTGGCTTCAGGGGACTCAGGCAAGGCTGGGGCATCCAGAGGTTTTCTTGAAATACTATACCTGAGAAACATTATTATCTGGGTTCTACTGACTGACAAACTCCCGACCACTGCCTTGGCCACACTTACAGGGAAGGCAGCCAGGAAGACACAGACACTGAGGGTGGTGACATTTTCCTTCCCTCAGCCCCAGAAGCTTCCCTCCCAGCCATCCTCTGGGTCACAGAAGAACTCTCTCTTTGGGGCACAGAGAGTCTGAACTGGGCTGGAGAACAGAATGTGGACGGACAGCTACTACGCAGAACTCTGGGGGTTGGGCCAGCCACTCACAGCACACTGCTCCCTGGTGACTGTCATCCTGGCCCACGCGCCTCCTGCCTCCCTAAGCCTGTGTGTGGAAGTGTCCTGGCCAAGCTGCGTGGCAACTGGCGAACAATGCAGTGTGTGCCATTGCGGATTCTGTGTGCTCTGTACCAGGCTGAGGGGACACAAGGCTTCCTGGAGCACCTAAGGGGTAGGGCTGAGTGTCAGCCAGTGCCAGCATCATCAGGGCTCCTTGCCTTACCTCACTGTGCTCAGTGGAGACCCTCCCTTCCCAGTAGTACCCTGTAGCAGGTGGATCAAGGGAGCAGACCCCATCTGGACAGGCAGCTCACTCTGCAGGGGCTGAGGACCTTAGAGGATTCCTGTGACTTGGGGGCCTGCTTGTGTGTCTCTAATTAGCTATAGAGTGTGTACCATCTCTTCCAGGTACTGAAGTGAGGGTAGGGAGTAGAGGGATTGGAAGGCAAGGTGTGGTGAATTGAGTTTGGTCTTTCTCCAGACTGAAAAACCTTAGATAATTAGTCATTTGTGCCAAGCTATAGAGGTGACAATACTTATTTCTGTCTGTCAGGAAGCAGTTGCACATCAGGAATATACCCTGCCCTGCTGTGCTTGGTAGCCCTACCTGGATAAGAGCGCTGAGCCATTCCCGGGGAGAGCCAAGAACTCCGCTGATGGAGGAACCATGAATCAAAATGTCACCTGGCAGATGTCTATAGCTGTCCTGGGGCTGTTGGGCTACAAATACCATCTTGCCCAGACTCAGCTTAGGCTCTACTTCAAGCCATCTTTGTTCTCCTACTGAAGTTCAAGAGCTTGTGTCTTCCATGTTGAATTCTGGGTAATAATGGTGAGGTACAGGGTGCACTGCCTCTCCCAAATCACAAAGTGCTTTCCTGATACCTGCCAGCTTCCTACCCTAAGTTCTGTGACCATACCTAGAGTTAGTAGAAAAAGAAAGAGAGAAAGGGGCTGGACTTTCTTCAGCTGGACACTGAGCAGGTGGCCAGCATCACCTGTGCTGCATGAGTAGAGGAGGTTAGGACAGCACCTGCAGGTCTCCATCACCCGGAGGCCTCCGCGAGCTTCCTGCAGCCAGTCCCAGTGTTTTATCAACTTGAGCAAGACACGCTTACCATGCCTATGGTGGAGCTGAAGGGACTTACTGAAGCAGGAAGCCCCACCCCGGGTGTGGGTGGTACCAACCAGTATGCTTGTAGCCTGGATAGAATAAAAGGGACAGAAGAACGGAATTGGGCTTATTTCTTCAGAGGAGCTCTGGGCTTCATCTTCCTCTTGAAGCCCTACCTGATCCCCACTCTCCTGAAGGCACAGGGCAGACAGAGCTTTCCAAATCCCTCTCTGCTCCTCCAGGTTGAAATGGGTTTCCTTTTTTGGAGCTCTGTCACTGATTCATGCAGTCCAGCCAAAGTGCAGTTCTTGTATGAGAGAGTGCAGATCACCAGTCCAGCTGCAGCCCTCAGAGGACACTCCTTCTAAGTCCCAGTGATGTCCTGGGCTCAACACCTATGCAGGCTATACCAAAACTAAAGGCTCTCTGCACCTCCGGCCAGGGCTCAGTCCTGGCCTCAGTGCGGCTGCTGTCCTCTGCCGTGGTCCAGGCCTGGATGTTTCACCACCCACCTTGACATGCAGCCATGGCTCTGGGAGCCTAGGCACACACTTGGCCTGGACTCTCAGAGCAGACATTCCACTTCAGTCCTGTCCTCCTCAGCACTTTGGAGAGGTGCTATCTGACACCCAACGTTGGCCAGGGTAGGCTCAGTGGGGTCACAAACACCTTCTCAAGGGCCAACCCTCCATACCCAGGCCCCGAGCAAAGTCACTCAGTGTCACAGGTGCGCACACTATGCTTCCATCCATGGCTTTCTCAAAGAAACCAGGCGGCTCTGTGAGTGTCCCTCATAGACCGGAAAACTCAACAGGTTTAAAAAATGACGGCTGAGTAATAAATTAATAAATGGACGAAAGAATGAGAGAACCGGGAACAAAGACAAATGGCGAAACCAACAATAATCATATTCTAACAATATGCATTTTAACTGTGATTTGTAGACAAACCAGGGTTCTCAATCAGAAAGAGAATAAGAAGGATGCATGAAAAATGTGTGCTCTCTGCCCGGGAGAGGAAGTATCACCACTTATTCATCACTGTCTTGTGCGAGTTGGCATGAGCCTGTAAACGGTGGCCACGGTGTGGTCTATCGTCCTACAATTTAGTTTATTTTGATCAAAGCCAAACTCAGCCTGTAGTGGGTGGATGTTTAATAGAAGGTGAATAGAGAATTAGACCTTCTTGCTGCCTGATGGGTTCTGGTGTTTAGAATAAGCAGCATCTGTCTGGAGGGCCTGGGCCTGGGTCCTGTCCTCCTGGGGTCCTCTGTCTAATGAGGTCATGCTGCCTTGCCCAAACCCTTTGCCTTCCAGGATTTAGGCTAAGCATCCAATCACTGGTCCCCTTGCCCTTTTGACTTCAGTGACCCAGCACAAGGTAATGCCCTCCTTGGACCCTAGTCTCCCTGTCCTCAGGTGCTTGAGATTACCTGCTGGCCCTGGGCTGCCAAGGTGGCCTTGAGGGCCTATGTTTATTCAAAATGTTCTCTCTCTCTTTCTCTCTCTGTCTCTCTCTGTCTCTGTCTCTGTCTCTCTCTCTCTCTCTCTCTCCCTCAATCTCCCCATTTTCTTCTCTCTTTCTTTCTTATTTTACATTTCCTATAGGGTCTACAATGTTTTCAGAGTCTCACTACGTACACAATGCCATTAGTACCCTACTACTACTCAAAATTTTTCCTTCTTTTTGAACACACTTACAGCAGCATTCTTGGCAATGTGTCTTTGCTGTTGCAAGTTGGTTTTTTTTTTTTTTTTTCTAATTTAAACGCTTACCATTCCTTTCGGCAGCCTCTTTATACCAACTACTGTTGGGTTAGCACTGTCAATCTTATCACTGAGAGTGTGTCCTAGATGTGAAATTAATTTTAATACCATCCATATTACTTTATTTTGGAAGACTCAAATTTTTTTGAAAGTTGTGGATGACAGGTTCTGGCCCTAGCGTAAATTGCTAAAATCATTATGGTGATCACCTAATATGGCTGATGCCCTTAAAACAGAAGACCAGCTCTCCCTTCTCCTCCACCTCAGCCCAGGACATAATGTGCTTTCACCCTTCCTGCCACCTCAGGGAAGGCCCCCAAGCAGCTCCCTCAGGTATATCTAAACATCCCCTCCAAGCTCCACCCCTGGCAAAAGGCCACAAAAGCCTCAACCTCCCTTGGTCTGATCACAGAGAGACAATTCCTCATCCTTTCCCACATTCTCTCCTGTGTCCTCAAAGAAAATAAAGCCCATTTCTCTTTTTCCTTCTGCCTGTTTCTCTGCTGCACTGGGAATCTATTAGTGGAGACAAAGTTAAAGCTGCCGATGGGATCGCTGCCCAGGGTCTCCCGGCTGGGCACAAGCTGGCTCCTGTTTTTGTTTATTTGTTTGCTCTAATTTTTTAAATATATTAGCTCGGACTCATAGTGATCCTCCTGTTTTCAAAATCCCCAGTGCTGAGATTACAGGCATGTACCATCATGCCCAGACTCGGTGGCTGGCTCAGCGGGCTGGGAAACAGGGTTGAAACTGCAAAGGGATGCCAGGGATCAAAGCCCTATCCCTACACTTGCCTAAGCAGGCACTTAATCCACTGATCTATCTTGCTGGCCTGTTCACTCTAAATTTGTGTGGGTATAAGGAGGGACCTTAGAAGTAAATGGCCACTGGCCTGCTTAGCCTCACCTGACATGTCCTCAGCGAGTCTGCTGGCTTTTGGTACTTTTTTTTTTTTTTTTTTTTCTTATTTCAGAACTTCTGTTTGTTTGTTTATTTATTTATTTTTATGGCTGGCTCAGCCTGCCCTGAGGGCAGGGCTGGTGCAGCATGTGGTGCTGGGGATAGAACCGTGGTCCTTGCAGCCGCCTAAGCTTTCCTAAGCAGGCGCTTTAGACCACTGAGCCATCCTGCCAGGCCCTGCTTTTGGAACCTTTGATCGCTTGAAATCTTCCTTGTCTCTGGGGCCAGTGGGTCCCAGATGGGCCTCCGTCTGACTGTGCCATGTCCCTGAAGTCACAGACAGTGCAGAAACGGCCTGTGGGCAGGACTACTCTCTCTGGTCCCACAGAACTGCATCTGTCAGTGGACACACCATCTGGCCCCAGGGCCACTGCACAGCCAGACACTGCGGCTGCATGGCTGTGACTTTGGCCAGGCCTGTGTTGCAGACTCCAAACAGAAGGAGCCATCTTGTGCTCAGCCCAGAGGTCCTGGGTAGCGACCACGTCGGCCGCTTAACTTGGTCTCCACAACTTTCAAGAAAAGAATTTGAGTCTTCCAAAATAAAGTAATACTGATGGTATTCAGTTGAATTTTGCATTGAGGAAGATGACTGCACGGGCACAAGTTTGCACCGTGTGGTCTTGGGGTGGGCGCAGCAGCGAGGCCAGGCTGGAAGTTGGGAGCCCTGCTCGGCTCCAGTGAGGTGGGCTCCTTGTCAGATCCAGCTTCCCCTGGAGCTCTGTGCCTGAGGCAGGGGCAGAACTTGTGACTTCCACAGACTCCTGCGAAGGGCAAGCAAGGAAAACACACATGGTGACCCATATGCACTCTCTAACGCCCGGGAGCAGGTCCCTCTTTCTGCCCCTCGCTGGCCCTTTCCTTCCTCCGTCTTAATTTCTTATTTATTTATTTATGTATTTATTTATTTATTTATTTATTTATTTTTGTACTAGGGATTGAACTCAGGACCTTGCACTTGCCAGGCAGGCACTGTGCCACTGAGCTTCCTTTCTTCCCCAATACCACACACACACACACACACACACACACACACACACACACACACACGGAGTGTGGTATCTCTCTCCCACTCCCCAGGACCCTGTTTGCTCAGTATATGCCATTTACCTACTCCCCTAAGAGAGATGCCAGGCTTGGCCCATGGCCAGGCAGGATAGGGTCACTGAGGTGGGTGGCATGGGTGGGTGTGCAGTGTTCCCTGAATGCCTCTTGCCTGTGCAGGAAGCCCGGCTCCTAGAGCTGCAAACTCTTGTTGGAACCACTGATCTTCTCAGATATCTTCATTTCCTTGTTTCTGGGGGCAGCATTTTCCTTCAGGGCCTGAGCCGGGACCTGGAGGGGACCCAGGGTGAGATGCGCATGAGGTAGTTATCATTGGAGTGCCAGCCCCTGTAGGCTCTCAGCCTGAGGAGACATGAGGGACAGCTCCTCACAAAGGCTGAGAATACATGGCCCCATGGTCCTACCCCTGTGGCTCCGTGTCTGTGGAGAGCAGGTGAAGTCAGGGCATCCTGGCAACTCACGGGTCTTGGCCTTCCTGAACACTGCCTCTCCTGCTGGGACATGGGGCTCTGGGGGCACAGATCTCTGTGGTCTCCACTTGGAGCTTGGATTTGGTTCAGAACTTTCTTGTTGCTTGGAGCCTCCTATATCCCTGTGCTCTGTGGGCAGTGGAGCCTGAGTTCCATGCCCCTGAAGTGGTCTCTGGGCTTGACTCACTGTGGCCCCACGGGACTACCAGGTACCTTGGCAGTTCTGAGGCATCTTCACTGGAAGGAATTTAAGGAAGAGGCAATTGCACTGTTTTTTTTTTTTTTTTTTTTTGTCTTTTTGAGACAGGGTCTCGCTATGCAGTTCAGGCTGGCCTTGAGCTCACTTTTGTAGCCCAGAGTGGTCTCGAACTTGCACCAATCCGCCTGCCTCAGCCTCCCGAGTGCTGGGATTAAAGGCATGCGCCACCATGCCCGGCTCAGCAATTGCACTGTTAAGTGCTGAAGACAGGATGGCAAAGGACCTGTGGCTTGGTCACCAAGCCCAGCAGAGGGAGGTAGGGCACAGAGCCTCCAGGAAGAGGCTGTGCTAGCATGGGTGAAAGGAGGCTTCAAGAGTGCTGGTGGGGGCACTGCCCAGCAGATGGTAAAAGAGGGCAGGAAGTCACACTGAGGCCATCAGTGGGGACCCCAGACTCTACACTCAGCAGAAATGTACTCCGGGGCCTGCTCTGTGATTCAAGGGTGACTGATGTTCTCTGTGGCAGCTGCAGTGCCCAGGACCCAGGCTGTGGGTAGCCACTGGGCCCTGTGCTCTCCAGGGCTGGTTTGCAGGACCTCAGGGGCAAATTCTTCCATGGAGCTGGGCAGAAACAGACAACAGTGACCACAGAGGCCACGGCATGCAGGAGGCCCCGGGGAATCCCAACCAGGAAGGGACAGCTTGTGCTGACTTCCAGAACCTGTAACCAGGCAGAAGTAGATCTCCCTAAAGTGTCAGAGGCTGCGGAAGCGCTGGGGCTCCCGTTTCCCACTGCGCCTGCTGCTGCTTCCTGGCCACGGCCTCCGCTCCTCAGCCTGCAGCCCGGGAGGCCCCCACAGGGCTGCGCTGCTCTTACCCAGCTGTCTCCTGCAAGGAGGGCTGGGCGCATGGCCGCTGGCCTGGCAGGGGCAGAGCAGACTCAGCTCCTGTGCCCACAGCTCTCAGCACATCTCTTAGCACACAGCTGGGCAGCAAATCCTTGACGGTGCCACTGGGCTTTGCAAGCTCCCTGCTCATCTCCTGGAAGCCCAGAGTGATTCTCTGATGCTCTGGGTCTGTGAGTGACCTGAGAAAGCCTCCCTGAAGTCAGAGGCAATGCCATCCTAGCATGATGATTTTAACCAGGGCGGGCTGGAGAGCCCAGACACCAATGCCTGGGAGACACAGGTCTTCTCCGTGGGACAGCAGGGAGGGGTGGTAGAACTGTTTTGGGTGTGGGAGCTTCAAGGAGGTGCTGCTCCTGCCAGGGCCACAGCTGGTGCTGGTGTTATAGGGGCACGGACAACACGCAGTGAGGCGTCACCCGCAGGCCACCGGCACCTTCCCACTGTACTCTTTCCTACCAGTGTGGGCCCGACAGGAGTAAGGGACCACAAGACAGATTCTTCAGAGCTATAATAGCGCCTGCTGTGGAGCTTGGGATGTCCTGGTCATCTTGCACTGAAGAAATGGCCATGCCCATGCCCAGTGGACATGGGCAGTGGGCGTCTGCCCTCTGGTGAGTGCCTAGCCTGCCATCCTTTGGCTGTGTCCCAGCAAGGGCATCGTGAGGGTATTCACCTAGATGCCACCAGAGTAGCCAGCGTGGCTGTGACCCACCAAACTCCTCATCAGCTACCAGACCCTCAGAAATGGTGAGACAGCCTCCAACTGGCTCTTAGACTGTTTCCCGCCCTGAGTCCCCCCTTCAGGTCCTTCAAGTTCAGAGCCACACTAAATTCCATGCTGCGCTGCCCAGGAAAGACCATGTGATACAGCTCGCTGGGACCTCCAGGTAGAGGTGTGGACATCCACTTCCACTGCTCCTGCAGGAGAGAGAACCTCGTACACACCAGGAGAGGGAGCTTCATTCTCTTCCCACCTACTAGAAAAGAGGCAGTGAAGGCTGGTGTCCACAGCATTCTGCCACGAGGGTCAGGGTCCACAGCACTCTGCACCACCCCCCTACCACCACCACCCAGGCCAGCCTGCCCAAGACTGGCCACAGAGAGCCATTCCAAGTTCCTAGTTGCCCTTGCCCTGGCCAACAAACTCCCTGAACTATAGTCTCATCCAAGAGAAGGCATCAAGGAAATGGCATGGCTGCATCGCAGGTGGACCTGGAGGCCGGACAGGCCAGGACATCCCACTGCCGCTGCACACACAGATGTAGCCGTGGCCCGGCTGCGCCTTGTCTCATGGGCCCTGCTCTAAGCAGTTCAGCATGAGCCCCTTGGCCACCTGGCCTAGCACATCCCTTGGTGGTCATGTGGACTATCACTGACCAGCCCAGCCACTCCTCACACAAGAGAGCCCCACACAACCCCACAACACACTGCAAGCTATAGGCAGGGGGCCTTCTCTGGAGTCTGCACCATCAGCTCCACACAGGCGAAGCACTGAGGTCCGGCAGGCAGTGCTCTTCCTGAGGTGATCACTTCTGTCCTTACAGAGGAAGCTTCGGATGCAAATCCTTCTACCGAGGGTGGGATGCAAGGACCTGGGGAGGGCACTGATGGGACCAGGGCCCTCGTGCATCTTCAGACGCCAGCGCCTGGATGTGTCCTGGGTGCATGGGCTTGTCCCTGCCCACCCACCTGTGACTTCTCTGGCTGCACAGCGTCTCCTGGGGATCTTCCAGTCACAGGGACCCAGGGCTTCTGACGGCCTACACAATTCTCAGATACACCTGTCACCCACAGGAGAGGAGCTGGAACCATCTGAGCACAGAAGGACTGGATCCGGGTCATCCTTACCCATGACCAGTGCTCCCAGACCCCAAGCCCAAGCAGGCAAGAGGCTGTGCCAGGCTGGCTTTGCCGACTGCGCCAACTGCTTGGGGCAGGAACACTTATTTTCTGAGATTAATTGAGAAGCACTAACTTTAAGTTTTTGCCTATTTAGCATATAATTTATTATTATTATTATTATTATTATTATTATTATTATTATTATTATTATTATTGGTGGTACTGGTGATGGAACCCAGGACTTTCCACTTGTCAGGCAAGCCTTAGTCTTCTGAGCTCTCTCCCTGTCCCTACCATATACATTTTGACCAGTGTAACCCCTACTACAAGTGTGATCCTATCTCTCTATCAGGGTGACATGAGTCTGCAGCCACTAGTGTCTCCAGGCTCCGTGGAGGCTTTTGTGTGTGCACAGAGCACTTATAGTGAGACTCATCCTCTAGGGCGTTTCAGAGCACACAGGAGGCAGAGAGGGGCAGCCCACCAGGAGCAAGATCAGCTCTGCTCTGGGCCGCCCAAGGCTGAGCCCAGGCATCGCCTCCACCCTGAGCTCCTAGAGCTTTGTATCTTTCTCCCTGGGGCTTAGACCCACATGACCCACCAGCACAGATGAGCCACAGGGGCTTGCCAGGCTCCAGAGCACAGGGCGAGTGACCCACTCCTGCTGGCCAGGGGACAGATTTGCAAGCTCCTGATCTCAGGACCCCGCACACTCTAGATTCCAGGCCATGTGCGAAAGGCCTGGAAAGCCCCCTCTATGTCCTCTCAGGTCCCACGGGCAGGGACCACCACCCCCAACCTCTTCTGGCAGTGCCACCCATCCCAGTGTCCCACAAGGAGGTTCTGAGAGTTTCTGCCTGCCCCTTAGAAGGAGAAGAAAAGAGTCAGGGACACCCAGTGTCACAGCACTGAGATCCTGGTTGGGGTGGACATCGCATGGACCTTGTCACAACCCTCTGCTTTCCTGCTTTTGTATTTCTAGGTCTGTAGGGATGTGAACGCTGTTCCCTCCTTCCCAGGACAGCAGTGCCTCCCAGGCTCGATGCAACAGCCTTGTGCTGCATCCACCAGCAAATCGGCTATGGGGGCAGGGCTGCCCCCTCCTCCAGGGCTTCTTTCGCCTGGGTGACAGCAGGGCACCTGGCCCTTCTGCAAGCAGCCGCGGCCGCAGGTCTGCCCACCGCCTGCCTGGAGCTGGCCGCCTCCCCAGCCCAGCTCTCCTGCAGACCTGGTGTCTTTCCAGGCTGCGACTCCTGCGTGGATGGAGCAGATGACTTCCTGGGCCAGCTCCCGCTCACAGCAGGCAGGAGCAGCAGTGACTGATTGGTTGAAACATGAGGATTAATGGGTATTTATATTTCATTAAATTTTATGCTCACTGGAGAATAATGTATCACTCGCAGATATTGAAACATATGTCAACCCTATCCACTTACATATAATTCAATTTGACTTAAATGCATTGATCAAATTTTATTAAAGCCCAATATATCTTGCAAAAAGGCCTGCTAATATGGAACTGTCCCTTCAGAGTCACTGATGAAAGGGACGATTGTGCTATGACTCTATTTATGCCATTTTTGAGAGGAAAGAGAGGCGGTTGTGGGTGGAATACTCATTCCAAGGTGACCAGGCCTACCTGGAACTCCTGGGTGACTTTCAGGCAAATTCACAAGCAAGGGGCTTGGCCGCTGGGACAAGGTGGGTCGGCTTGCAGTCTCCAGCTCCCAGGGGGACAGTTCACTGTGACAGCCCCCAGGAAGAGCTGCAGAACCCTGACTCTGAGTTTCACAGGACTGATGCCAGCTGCACGGTCGGTCACCTGGGTGCCACTGCCCTGGCTCTGTAGCTTCCTACTGCTCTTCCAAGCCTGTGTCTGCAAAGCCAGGGAGGAGGAATGCAATGGCTCAGGATGGGGACAGGCCCAGCTCAGGGTTGTCACAGGGATTCAGTATGATGCAGGTGGCAAGTTCCCGAGTCCCCTGTGCAGTCTTTGCTTCTCCAAGGAGATGCCCACCTCATCACTGTAGCGCTTTATTCATCCTGGGTACAGATACACATGCTTTGAATAGATTCCTAAATAACATGCAACCATTAACATCAAGTTCCCTGGGCCTTTTCCATATCATGCGCACAAGCCAAACATAGGCACTAGCATGTTCAACCAGAGGTAAAGACCAATAACAGAGACCAGTTCCTTCAGTGCACCTGCCTTCGCAGTCAGGGCGTGGGTGTGGTCTTTGGACAGTGACATCAGGTCCCTGAGCAGCCTCTGCAGCTGTCCCTCTATGAAACACTCTCCTCCCTGCTGAGGAGGCTGAAGTGGCCATAAGACTTTGTTGCTGACACCTAAAATATGGCCACCTGCAGATCTACCCCATGGACACGGGGACAGGGTGTGGGGACAGATGATGCCATGGACTGGTGAGGTCAGATTCAGGAAAAATCGAGCCGTCACCGAGTCTGAGGGAGCAGCAACTGCGAGCTCCCTGGTCTGAGGGGGACCCCCGTCTCCATGTTGTAGCCAGTGTTTAAGGGCAATGGTCACTGGAGCCGTACTCTCAGCCTCAGCATCTGCACTGTGCAGCAAAGAAAAGGATATTGGTGACAGGGACCCAGCACAGGCCTGGCTGAGGCAGGCACACGGAGTGACTGCCTTGTTCTGAGCGCTGGAAGCCCAATGCAGGAGCAGGGGAGGCAAGGGGCCTGAGGCCTCAGGGCTGCTGCTCCCTAAGCCTTGATCCCTTCAGTCTCCACACCATGGCCTTGCCCGGTGTAGGCCATGACTCTGCATTGATCCCCACTCAGCTCTTGGGGCAGCTCCGTGGGAAATGTAGCAGGGGATGAGCACTAGGTGATGTCACCTATGTTCTCTCAGGTAATATTTGGCTTCCTTTGCCTCCCAGCCAAGCTTAGCCATTTTCCCTGTCTGGAATGCCCTCTCTCCCCTCTCCAGGGAGCTCAGCCCACTTTGGGCCCCAGCAGTCCTTAATCATGGTGACCTGGGAGCCGCTGTCACTCGGCAATCACACTAAGTGGGCATAGGTTTTGCACTCAGGAGCTCAGGGCCTTCAGGGATCATTTTAACAAAATTGAGCTTTCATGGCAAAGTAAAGAGCCTTCAGTGGGTGCTGACGAGGTCCTCAGCTCAAGGGCAGGAGCTGCCTCCTTTTCACCTTTCAGCACCTACAGTGTCTGAGATGGACAGAGTGTGGTCAAAAAGTAAAAGGAAGAGGAAAGGAAAAGTGGATAGGATGGTCCCTTGAGGACAGAAGTAGATCTTTGTGTCCTTCTCCCAGCCTGCTCCTCACAAACCACTGATAATTTAGTGAGAATGAATGAATCAAGGGAGGAATGAATGAATGAGTCGGTAAGCAGAGGGTGGATGGATGGATGGATGGATGGATGAATGGATGGATAGATGGGTGGGTGGGTGGCTGGGTGGATGGATGGATGGGTGGATGGATGGATGGATGGGTGGGTGGATGAATGGATAGATGGGTGGGTGGATGGCTGGGTGGATGGATGGATGGGTGGATGGATGGATGGATGGGTGGGTGGATGGATGGATGGATGGGTGGATGGGTGGGTGGGTGGATGGATGGGTGGATGGATGGATGGGTGGATGGATGGATGGATGGATGAATGGATGGATGGATGGATGGATGGATGGGTGGGTGGGTGGATGGGTGGGTGGATGGATGGATGGGTGGGTGGGTGGGTGGATGGATGGATGGATGGATGTATCAGTTGGTGATGTCTTAGTTACTTTTCTGCCACTGCTGAGACAAAATACCTGATGCCCCAAATTAAGAAGAGAAATATTTATTTAGCTTGCAGTTGGTGAAGTTTCAGTCCATATTTAGCTAACACTATGGCAAGACTGTGTGCCAGTGAGCTCTGTGGTGGGGATGGAGATCTTCTGTTCATGGCAACAGAAAATACTAAAAACAACAAAAGGAAGGAAAAAGACATCTTCTCCATTATATTATAAGGAGGCTCCATGCCCTAGGGTGGATCTCCAAGGTGTAGAACTGTGGTCTCACTCAGTTAAGCTTCTACACTTCTCACATTGACACAACATATTAACCATTACAGGAGCATAGGTGGGTGAGTGGGTGGATGGATGGACAGACATGTGGATGATGGATGGATGGATGGATCCATGGACAGATAAACTGGTGGGTGGGTGGGTGAATACATGGAGGAAAAGATGAATGGATGCAAGAGTGGATGGATGAATAGGGATGGATGGATGGATGCATGGATGGATGCACGGATGGATGCATGGATGGGTGGGTGGGCGGATGGACAGATGGATGGATGGGCAGGTGGGTGGATGGATAGATGGATGGATGAGTTGGCAGGTGGGTAGGTGAATGGAAGGATGATGGATGGATGAGTTGAAGGGTAGATGGATGAATGGATGGATTCTACACTGAGTTGAAAAGATCGCATACAAAGATGCTGAAGTCAACCTCATTTCATTTCATGACGCATGAAAAAAAAAAAAAAAAATGGGTAGCTGGCTGGAGAGGAGCCTGTTGGCTTCCAGGACATGCTATGCTATGATTTCAGGTGCAGATCTCTGTGTCTGGCCTCTTAGCAGTCTCGTGCCTGCCAATGGGCTGTGTGGTGGGGGTGGAGAGCATTCCCAGAACCTCACAGGCTCCCAAACCTGGGGTTTATGGGAACCCAGAATTCACTGATTCAGGGTTTGTAACACATTATAGCACACATTACAGAACACAGTGGGGGACACGGCAACCCAGAAAGCTCCTCGGAGCAGACAGGAGCTGTTGAGTATGACTGAATTCCCCTGTAAAGCAGCATCACTTTGCAAAGTATTTTTTGTCAAGGAGAAATGCAGAGCCCGTGCAAGGCATGTGTGGAAAACCCCGGGCCAGGTGGACATGGAGCCATGGGTACTGTTCTGGACAGGGGCTGATTCTGCATGCGGCCCTGAAGGGCAAGAAGAGCCCAGTCCTAACGGGAACCTTGACACTGCTTCTAACACCTGCAGAAGAAAGGCTGTATTTAAAATAAATGGAGCCGCATGTGGTGGTGGTACACACCTGTCACTCCTAAAGTCTGGGAGGCTGAGGCAGGAGGATCACAAGCCACAGCCCAGCATGGTGAACTGACTGAGCAAGGGAGACCTTGTCTCAAAATAAAAATTAAGTGGGCTGGAGAAGTAGCTCAGTACGAAGACCCAGGGTTCAATCTCTGATAGCACAGAAGTTAATAGAGAGCTGGATTAATCTATAGAAGGATGATGTATACATAGACACACAGGCAAAACAAAATAAAAAAAACTTGTTAGAACGTATATGAGACAGGTATAGCCATCAGTTTCCAACTGAGCAATAAAGCAGACAGCAGCTATAGCGCTGGGATAGAAACCAAGTTGGTCTCTGCTTCACAAGCATGGTGGGTCCCAGCACGGAGCATTTCAATACTGAAACCAAACCCAGTGTGAAAATAGCAGGTGCTCTGCAGGGGTATGGTGGGCACCGCTGTGTGGTGCCACACGTGTCCTGTGTATGTGCAGCTTCGACTGTTGGCTGATATCTAGGATTTGAAAGCCACCAAATCACTACATTTAAAGTGAATCTGAATCTTACTTTTGGGGCCACAAAGCCTTCCACTGTAACCTGGAGTAGCCTGGCCTCCAGATGTCCGTGGTGTGTGACAAACTGCCCCAGCTCAGTGGCTCCAAATAGCTGCTGTTTCCTGGTTGGCAGCACATGCAGGGATGTGCGGAGCTGAACTTGTGGCTCCCTGTTTACTGTGGCACCATGGCCCTAACAGTGGCCCCTCAGGGGTCCAGCTGGAGACAGCTGGTCTGGGGTTCATGGTGTGGCTACTCTTGTGCCTGGCTTCCCCTGGCCACCTCTATGGGAGCCTCAGGCAGGTGGCTCAGGGCAGCTGGGCTCTGACATGGAGCTCCTAGAGTAGAGCCTGCAGAGGCGGCTCTGCTGACCCAACCTGAGACGCGACACAGCATCCCTTCTGCCCCCCCAGGCAAAGCCCACCCAGAGTGAGGGTGGGATGAACCCACACACTCGCTTTTCTAGGGAGTGGGGAAAGGTCCTTGTGGCCACACCTGGCCAGCATTTGCAGGACTTTCAGGAGACCACATTGCCTGGACAGCTATCAACAACCATGCTAGACTTAGTGAGTGGTGATAAGCGTCTAGGAATTCCAAATGTTCAGTTGCAAATTCAGAGCACACAGATGTAGAGTTCTAGGGACTAGAAAAAGGCTCTCTCTGCCCCAGGACTCAGCTCCTGTGTGTGTGGTCCTTCCAAGGCAGTAGCAGAGGGTTTTGCAAACTGGAGATGACTACCCAGGGCCTCTGTGCAGCGCGCTGTGGGTCCTCCTGCACAGCTCGTTCTGTTCTTTGAAGCACTGAGAAGTCCTGAGAGGACCCCGGGAAGAGCCCGTGCACCTGTTGGACCTTTGGAGCTTAACTTTATAGGGAACGGGAGAGCTAGGGCGATATGCCTTGTGCTCGGCGGCTTGCAGATGCCCCTAAGAGCAGCTGGTCCTCTAAACAGAAGGTTAAAAGTGCCTGTGGATTAATCCCATGGTGTTTGTTTTACATTTTTAAAACAATAGAGGGCAGGAGTTTCAAGCTGATTTCAAGAGACTACTTGAGTATTTTTCCCTTAACCTAAGAAGGCTTCCCTATTGATCGCCTATTTTGCAGTGACTTTCAAAAGTACTTTGGTAGCAGTATTCCAAATGCCGTTTATAACACTGTTTCTCTGTGTTTTGTAGGTCTTTGTCATAGACTTATTTGAAAACATACACACCACATTTGTGCTTTGCTCAGAATTAGAAAAGTTGCCTGAACTGTTTTTATCTAATTTATGGAGCTGGAGATAATTGACAGCTAGATGATTGATGCATGGATGGATGGTAGGTGGGGTGATAGGTAATAGATGATGGATGAGGGATGAGGGATGGTGGATGGATAGATGGACAGACAGATGGGTAAATCTCAAACAACCTGGGCAAAGCAAAGGTTCTGTGAAGGATTCTTACCATGAAGGCTGGCTATGCACGGGCCAGCAGCCGTAAGTACCCTGGCTGTGGGGTCTGTGCCCCCTGCTGCCAGGCTCTGCGCTTCACACACCACACAGTGGGGACTGGCTCCTCTCCCAGGTCAGCAGGCTGTGACGCAGAAGCTAGTGCCTTCCCTGGAGCTCTCGGGTGGTGGACAGAGGAGGCCGGGTCTCCTGTGCAGGGCACGGAGCTTGCCAGTGGCCAGCCTCCGTTCTTCCTCCATTCCTCTCCTTTGTTCTCTGAGTTGTTGGCACAGCTGGTGCTGGTGCCACTGACTCTGGGTAGTGGTGGGGTCTGCGCTCCTAGCCACAGCTGGTCGGTAGCATCCCTGGTCTCAGATCCCCACCTGGTGTGGTCACCCCGTGGCCCTCCGACATTGCTTTGGGTCTGGTGGATGATTACCAACTGTTTGCTTGTGTAACCATAATTAACACAACACACTTGAACCTACACCTTTGAGAACGTGGGAAATCAAAGGACCATTGTCCTTTAAACTGCCCCTGTCTCTGGTTCCCCAGAACACAGCACTTGGCCTACACCTGATCCTCCCCCCCTGAGGCCTGACTGCTGGGTTAAAAATCAGGTCACCTCCATCCGGTCCGTGCTGAGTTTCCGCTGCACCTTTCCCTGGGGTGCTGGACCACGTGAGGGCATGGAGCCCTCTGCTGTGGACAGAGGCCACTTTCGTAAGGCCACTCCTCTGGCTGTTGCAGGTACAAAGTACTTGGGTATTTAGACACCGGAGCATCTAATAGGGCACCATCAATCTTTCACGGTAAGAGAATACATAAATTATAAACAAATATGTCCTTTGGTCTCGTCCAACAGCACAGTGATCAAAGAGACACAGTGAAATGCATTTACTTCTGTGGCCGCCATCCTCTCCGCTGCTGGGCTGTGCTGACGGACAGCCCGGGAGCTGTCAGCTCTTGTCCCACCTGTCACGGCACACTTACCTCCTGTGGTTTTAAGTAATCAATACGGGGGCTGGAATCACCTACCGCTACCTCCGCTACCTCCTATTTTGTCCACTCATAAATTATGGATCCCTGCACAACATCAAGTCTACAATTTCGATTGCATTTGCTAATCATTGATCAATAATTCAGGAGCTGCTCTCCTTCAAGGGCCCCTGACTCTCCGCAGCATATGGCACCAGGCTGGCAAGTGGAGGAGCCCTGGTCCAGGAGCAGAGCACAGACAGCCCGCTCAGTCGCTTTGCTCTCCCCTCCTGTCTGCGAGGAGGGCAACTGCTTCTGCTTGGTACTTTCTGTCCCCTCCTCAGTCTCAGTGACCCTGCCCTAGTCTTGTGCAGGATCTGAGTGGAGGCCCGGGATGCCTGCCGCTGCGCATGGCTGCTCTGATCTTGCACCCTGTGTCTCGTTGGTTATTATGACATCAAGGCAGCATTTATTTAGCCTGAGAATATCTTCGTGCCTCCCTTACTGTGTGCTTTAGTCACAGAGAATGCAGCTTCAGGTCTGTGTGTGGACTGGCCGCTTGGAGTGAGGACCTGCCCTGCTCTGTTTAGGAGGGGGTCCCAGGCCTGTGTGTGCAGGGGGACACAAAACAGCAGTCGTCTCTCGCATACACATGTGTGCATATGCTACCCCACACTGACCTCCAGGTCAAGAGCAGCTGAGTTTGCCCAGGTCTCGTTTCTGTGGCCTGGGTCTGTTCCTCCCTCTGCTCCACAGGCCTGGGGTAGCTGCAGGAGTCACCGCAGCCAGCTGAAAAGGAAGCGTCCCCATCAGCTGGGGCAGTGCTGGGCCTGCTTCTGCGTAGAGGCTGGGAGGAGTGAGAGGATCCCAGCATAGCCAGGTGAGGGCAGGGCCCAACCAGCCAGTCCAGCACCCTTCTGGCCCTGAGGTTGAGGAAACCTTTCCCACTAACAGCTGCCTGAGAGGGCGCTGGAGGATGTGAGCCCCCAGGGCACAGCCTCTGGGCCCCCTTAGAGGAGCTAAAGTGCAGGGGGAGGTCGTGTGGTTCCCGCCTCCCCAGCCAGGACAGTGGAAGAAGAGAGAGTAGGCTCTGTAGCAGCCAGGCTCTAAAGGGCAGGCTTGCCCATTGTGGCCAGCCCCGCGGGAGGGCAGCCCGGCAGCTAGGCTCTCAATAACTTTCAAAATTTGTAAGAAAAGAAACAGCAGGAAGGGCCAGCGAGGAGGGGAGGGGAAGGAGCAGACAGGGCAGCAGGAGTCACTGATGGAGCAGGAAACAAAACTCGCCTTTCAAGGGAGAGAGAAGGGGGAAGGAGGGAACGGGCTTTGGAAGACGGCAGGGAGGAGACCAGGATGGGAACTATCGCCTTAGAGACTGGCTAGGGAGGCCGCCTCTGGCCAGCACTATGGCCTGCCCTAGCCCTCCTCCTGGGCCGGGCCACGTGGGCACAGGGACTGCTATGCGAGCTGGTGACCCGCACCTCTGCCACACAGGCTCCACTCTGACCAGCCAGGTCCCCGGGAGCCTGCTCACCCCAGAGAGAGGTAGGGTGTGTGACAGCCCCTGCAGAAGCTCTGTGGCCACTGCATCCTGACCGCTGGTCACCGCAGGACCTCTCTCCACCCCACCCTCCCCCCTGCATTTCCTGAGGCACAAATGTCACTCTCAGACACTCAGGTCAGCTCCCCATGACCCACAGCACCGTCGCTGCTTGGAAGGAAGCTGGAAAGCCACTTCAGACCTGTCCTAAAGGCTACAGGGGACAGGACACTGGCCAGGAAAGCAGGCTGAAGGCTGCGACCTAGGCCAGAGCTGGGGTCTAAGATCCCGTGTGACCTTCGGCAGAGGGCGCAGGATATTGGCCTCCCCAGGAGCTAAGCTGCTTGTACCTGCTGGCTTATCCCTGATGCCAGCCTTGGAGACTCGCAGCCCTGTGCTGGGCCAGGGACTCCTCTGGCCCCAGGCAATCTGTGTGCTGAGTCACTGTGTGTGTGTGCACAGGCATATGCCACACCACTACGTGTGTGCACATGGGTGTATGTCCCCTCACTGCGTGTGTACGCATGTGTATGCCACATATCTGTGTGTGCGCGTGTTTATACCACCTCACTGTGTATGCTCACGTGTGTATGCCGTGTCACCATGTGTGTGCACATGTGTATGCCATGTCACTGTGTGTGCATGTGTGTGTGTGCACCTGTGCAGCCCGTCCCAAGCGGGCAGAAGGGCAGATGTCCACAAGTGGGTGTGGACAGAGTCTCCAGGGACCAGGCCCTGTGGCGAGGATCCTGCAGCTTGGCTGGAGAAGGAAGCACCGACTAGCACAGCAGTGTCACCGGGGTGGAGCAGGGCAGGAACCGTGGAAGGTGCAGGGTGCAGGTGGCCCGTGTGAAGTCCCAGGGTGCTCCGTAAGAGGACATGGAGTCTACGCGGAAAGGGGTTCTCCTGGACATACTCTGTGCACGTGAGTCTCTGCAGAGCCTGCACAGGAACACATCAAGTTCAAGTCCTGGTCAGGCCCAGGTCCTGCCTCCACTGACCCAGTCTTTGCATCGATGGGCCCTGCTGCCAGCAGGATCTCAGGCTGCAGACCTCAGGAAAGGCGTGGCACCCTGGGGTGGGGGTGGCTGGCCCAGCTGTAGGTGCTGGGGACCCAGACTCCTGTTGTTCGGCCGAACTCTGCTCCATGGCTGAGTGCTGGGAAATCTGCTTAGAATCTTCATCCGCGTCAAGCTAGGTTTGCGTTTTAAGGCCAAAGCAGTGGGAACTATTTTCCTGTTAAATACAGCTTTCTGTCCTAACTGTTGGAAATCTGGTATCTAATTTGAGGTACAGAGTGTAAAACACCACCCATAAAAAAGAAGGGCAAATATGGCAAGCTCTTTATGTTAACTTTATGCCAGAGTGATACCAAACTTAAAAAAAAAATCATTGTTCTCTTTGCACTTACAACTAGCTCCTGCACTGTTTTGAGTCATTCCTGCAATAGCTATCCATTTCTGCTGGATAGCGGGGCTACACGGCAGAATCTAGGGCTCAGGTGGGGAAGCGGCACTGTCTCGGCTGCTTCCCTCTCACTGATGAGACAAAATACCAATATCTCAAATTAAGGAAGGAAAAGTTTATCTAGCTCACAGTTTGTGGAGGTTTCAGTCACTAATCAGCTGGCACCAACCAGGGTAGTGTGGCATAGGGGCTTCCAAGTCCAAGCAGGCAGAAGACAGACAGAGTCCAAGAGGGAAGAAGCCTCCTTCATGCTTCCTCCCAGCCAGGGGCCCCATGGTGAGCCCTGAGCTGAGGTCTTGAAGGCCCACTGGGGATTCCTGGATTTTCCAGAGGGAGCTGAGTTGGGCTGATGGATTAACCTGCCTGGATAATCCTCCAGCGACAGATTTCAGCTGAACAGTGATTAGAAATGGATAACTGAGGGTCAAATTTCAGAGATTACACATCACAGTCCACAAACACAGACTCAGAAAACTTGCAAGGCAGTGGGCCCCTGTCACCTAATCAGTTCCATCGGGCAAGGGTGGGGCCTACTGCAGCAGAGCACGGGGGTAGCCAAGCATAGGGCAAAGGCTCTGTGGAGCAGCGCTTGACAGGCCTACAGCGCGTCTTTGAGCTGGGCTTGGTGCCCCACACCTGTAATCCCAGCATCTAAGAGGCTGAGGCAGAGGGATCCCAAAGTTGAGTTCTGACTGGGCAACTTAGCAAGGACTTGTTTCAAGCTAAAAATTAAAGAGGGCTGGGATTGTAGCTCAGTACCAAGCATCAGGCTCGGTCCCCAAGAATGTAAATGAGAAGAGGAAATAGGGAGAGAAGCAAAACAAAGCTCCCCTCTGTGGCTCCTTGCACAGCCAACACTGTATAACCTGCAGAGACGGTAACAGGCTGCCAGAGGACAGCTCGCTGGCTCCTGGTGACCTTGGGATGGTGTTGAGCCTGACAAAGGGTGCTGATATAAAGCCCTTACCCAGGCACAGAGGGGCTTGAGATGTCCTGCACCCTGGATGGGATGGTGGAGAGACAACTGAGCGTGCCTTGTATGGAAGGGGAAGGCAGCAGAGGAGACCCAGCTGTGCAGAAGTGAGACTGCGAACCACGACGTGAACACGCAGAGCATGGATGCCCAGGGTCCTCCCGGGGAGGGTGGCAGGGGCATGCACAGCACAAAACCCACTGTGGCATCATTGTGAAAGCCCCAGGTGCAGAGACCCTGAAGGTGAGCAGATTGGAAGCCTGCACTCTGTGCTCTTCTTAGGAGCCCGTGGAGGGAACCCAGAGACCCAGGCCATGGTTCATGTTCACCAAGAGAACAAGCAGGAGGGTGACTCTGTACAGGTGCAGAGAGAGCAAAGCCGTGAGGGAAGCAGAGCAGCCTGCAGGAGCTGGATCTGGGCTCAGGGACGGGGGCCCCAGGAGGCAGGAGGAACCAAGCATGTGTGCGGTGACACCACTTCTTACAACTTACTGCATGCCAGTTAACCCTACAAAGAGTGCACAGAGCAACGCAGCACCGCTAGAGAAGAAAATGAGGCTAAAGTGAGCTAAAAGGGGGCCTCCGTGGGAAGCGCCCCACTCCATCTCCACCTGGCATGCTGGTGCTTTGACAGCTGTGTCCCTCAGAAGGCCCCAGGTGCCCAGGTTAGGAGCAGACCCTGCGCCCCAGCCCTGACCACAAGGACTTGGCGGCTAGACAGTGGCTGACCTAGACGCCAGTTCGCCCTTCTCCTCAGTGCTCACAGCAGAGACAGGACTCAGTGGTGGTACCAGAGTGCGGGGCAGGCGGTGCCCGTGCAGAAAGCCAGGCCCTGAGTGCCTCTGCCTCTCCCAGCCATGGCAGCTGCTGACTCCTGACCCAGGTGTGTGGCCCAAGTGCTCACCACCACAGTGTCATGCCAACTGAACAGGTGCAGGCAGGCTGGTCCCAGGATGACCTGGGTCCCTGTGCTCCCCGCTGTCCACATGGGCTTCTCCGCTGGCCTAGGAGTGAGCAGAAGCAAGGGGGTGACAAACACTGCACTCGGCGTCACACAGGGCCCTTGCTGCTGAGAGGCACCTAAGGAATCTCACATCCCAGCCAACCACCCATGAATCCTCAGGGTGCTGAGATCTTACAGTGTCACCACAGCCCAGAGCCTTCTGCGAGTGCACCTTCCTGCCTGGCTGCTGGAGTTTGTATCCACAGGCACCCCGGGCTCTGTGGTTCTCATCATGTGGCACTGTGGGAAGGGAAGGGCATCACAGAGGTGGTCTTGTGCGAGGACGTCCACTGAGGTGTGCTCTGGAAGGGGACAGTGAGGGTCCAGCCTTCCTCCTCTTTCGCTTTCTCTCTGCTTCCTGGCTGGCATATGCCCTGCTTCACCATGATCCAAAGGCAACAGGACGAGCTGTCCATGGACCAGAACCTCGGGAGCCACAAGCCTCAGGGGCCCTGTCTGGCTCTCCATCTCACGGTGCTGTTCCCGCGAGGGAGCTCTGACCAGCTCAGCCCGTGCTACATGTACTCTATCTCTTTCCTCCATCCTGTCCACACCAATCAACCAGCAGCTTTGCTGAATTCTCCGGTGCTTTTCTTGGCCTGCCTTGTGTTCACTCTTAAATACCCTGGGAGCTCACGGAAGGCAAGACATTCCATGTCTCCCTTCAGATCCAACTCGGGGCTATGCACAATTAAATGCTTAATAAATGTCCTTTGATGAGAGTAATGGCCATGCGAGTGATAATGGTGCTTAACTTCCTCCTGGGAAAGTTTATATACTTTGAGAACTGGGCTTCTGGAATTAAATTATGATGGAAAATCAGTTTCTTTATATCTCTGCTGAGCCATGAGTCTGGCGGCTTAATGAAGGGTAGGGTAATTGATGGCCGCTGTGTGGGCTCCGCGTCCCTCCTGCCCAGGCCCACCTCTGGCTCAGGAGAACTCTGTCCTGTTCAGCCCACTGCGATTCTATGGACTCCCAGTTATGTGTTTGGTATAATTTCACTGTGTGGGAGACCAATTAGGACAGAAAGGCTATGTGCACAATGGCAGACGGAGTCTAACGTGCAGCTGGAGACAAAGCCACCTTCCCCAATGTCACAAGTTGCCATGCTTTCTGGAACACATTATTCTGGGTCTTATACCATATAGCCTTTGTATGTGACCACGTGGGGTCATTCTATCCTTGTGGGAGGAGGATGACTCCTCAGGATGCTGTGAGCCGTGCAAGCCTCAGTGAACTGAACCTAGCCAGGCCCACTCGGGCTCCTGCTGGAGCCAGGAGCTGCTAACTGGGGACAGCACTGGGACACGCAGGGATGGCCTGGGCCTCAGGGCTCACCGGGTCACAGGGTCCAAGTGTGTCAGGCTGTGAGCAAGGCCTGGGTGAGGGGGAAGAGCCAGCACAGCAAGCAGACAGTCAGGGGCTGGGGTCGGGGGTCCTGTCTGTCCGGCACCCACCCAAGCACAGGGAAGACTCCTGCACACCTCCCGTGCTCCTACCTAGCCCTGGGGGCCTGGAGCTCCTGCATAGTGCCAAAGCAAGCACCCGTGGCCCCCACAGCCACCCTGTGGCAGGACTGGCCACATCCACCGGGTGTCAGGTACTGGGCACTGGGTGGTCAGGCAACAGCTCTTGTGGGCATGAGCAACAGGAGGGGTGGCACTAAAGGCTGCCTGCAGGAGGAGCCAGGGGCACGGGCCCCCTTCCTTGGTCTAACAGGCCAGTTATGCTCTCTGAGTCTAATTTCAGGCATAGAGAGGCTCCAGTGATAACTAACTTCCCATTTTCCTTCCAAATGCACCTCCAGTGGGTAGGAAGGAGCCCTTTTAAAGTTCTGCTCAGATCTACATCGAGGCTTGGGGACATAGCTCAACAGCATAAGCACCTGCCTGACAAGCGCAAGGCCCTGAGTTCTTTCCCCGGTGCCATATGCTTTCTAGGCCCCCGGAACCTGGCATGGTGGCACATGCCTGTAATCCCAGCACTGGGGAGGCCAAAACAGGAGGATCATTATGAGCCTGAGCTGCATATTGAACCCCTATATCAAAAAAAGAAGGAAGAAGTAGATGGAGCCTTCTAACGGGCAGGTGCTGCTAGCTGGCCCATCAGCCTTTTCCCTTGTCTGGTACCACAGGCTACCTGGGGCCACCCTCTTCTATTCAGAGGGGCAAAGTGGGGTCCCACAGCCCAGGATAAGGCTGTCCATGGACACCTTCAGTTTCTGGGGGTAAAATTCAGGGTTGGGGAGCTTGTCGAGCCACTGTGGCTTCAGCCTCCTTTGTGAGTGAGCCGCTCCTCAGGGAAGAGGGCAAAACCGTACGCACTAAATAAAACTCATAAAGGAAAAATTAAATCCCAACCTCTAATGGCTCCATTTATCATCATGGATACAGCAGGGGAGCCGTGTGGAGGGCGGGCAACTCAAGAACCAAGCGCTGTATATCAGGGGAAGCAGCTCTGGGAGCCGCGCTCTGAGGACCTGCGGCGAGTGGAGCGTTCATGCTGCAGAGGTGCGTTCGTGATCCGCGCAAAGATAGATACGATAGATCTTTCAAGTTGGTAGAAAATCCAGACTTCCAGGAGGAGTGATACTGAAGAATTTGGTGGCGTGCAAAGGAAACACAGCAGGCTTCTGTGTTTAAAGATGGTCGGAAATGCAGACAGGCTGAGTCCAGAGGGGCTGGCAGATGGGGACCGGAAGCCGCACTTGGCGGCCAAACTTAAGCGTCAAGTCTGAGAAGGGTCTGCGTCCCTGTCTCCGACGGTCAGAGCCACACACGGCTCTGCTGGGAACCAAGTTAATTGGGCTTGCTGTGAGGTTGCTATCCTTCCTGCTGGACGCCCTCCCAGGTTTGCCACCACCTTCCCAGTCACCAGGCCCCTGGCCACCCCATTTGCCCAGACTTTAATTAGCTCAGGCGGCCTCTTCCTGGTGATGAGCAAGATGAAGAATGGAAATGCAAATGACAGCGAAGAGCCCAGCCGTCAGCGCCAACGTCATTAATGCCTTGCCTCTGTGGAATCGATCACTGTCAGCCCCGATGGTGCTGCGGCAGGAGGGTGGCCGCGGGCCAGGGCGCCTTCGGAGCGCAGGCGGGCCAGGCATGGTGGGGTTTTCCTCCCCATATGCTTTGATTCGTCTTTTGCTGAGTATTTGTTTGGCAGCCAGAGTTCCAATATATTTCCAGCTGAGATGATAACTATTTTGGGTCAGTGAGCAAACAGCTAATTTAGAGCAGAGCTGATACCAGTAAGAAGCAGTTCCAGGAGGGTTAGGTGAGGGAGGAAGTGGGTACAATGGTGAGGTCAGGCTTGTTTCCCGGAAGGCACTCCTTGCCAGCGCTGCTGGCCCAGGAAGAAAATGAGGAGAGTCCCTCAGTGGTTGCTGTTGGATATCTTCCCAGGATCCCTGAACCAGAGGTACAGCTGTGGCTATGGAGCTAGGGTTGGGATCCAGCCTCCTAGATCTGGGTTTCTGAGGGCCTCTTTCTCTCTGAGGTACTGACAATGAACCAGGTGCATAATGTTTCGGGGCGGCGGCCACAAAGTACTGTGTCATGGAGGTCTTACGTGAGTCAGGATTGCTGGTGCAGGCCTGTGACCACGGCACTCTGGGAGGCTGAGGCAGGAGGATCACCATTTCAAGTCAGCCTGGGTACCTTAGTGACTTAGTGAGGGAGGCCTGTCTCCAAATGTAAAAGCTGGAAGCAGTCTTAGGGATGCAGCTGCACACAGAGGCCCTTGGTCTAGTTCCCCAGTACCACACAAACAAGCGTCTCCTGGTCACTGCAGGTGAATTGCGCTGGTGCAGCTGCCTAAGTTCTGGCCCCACCCTCTCCAGGCCATAGCTATTGCCTTCCACTTTCTCTCCTCCTGGCCATCTCTGCAGAGGGCAAGTGCCCCGGCCATATCCCCCTAATACCTAAGCAGTCCCTCAGCCTGAAGTCCTGAACGTAGGAGGATAACAGCCATTCACCCCACAGATCTGCCACAGCCAAAGGTGACCGAGTCTCATCAGGTTGTCCAAGCTGGACTTTGGGCCTGGGGAGACCCCTCGAACCCAGGCCAGAGCACAACGGGTCACTGTGCTGTGCTGCCTTCGGCCCGACGATTCCCGGGCCAGGCTCTGGGCAGAGCCCCACCATGAGCCCTCCAACGCTCAGCCCTCCCTTCCTTCACATGCATGTGAGGATCCATCTGGGTCCAGGATCCCAAGTACAGAGACTCAGCTGGGCTGGCGATGATGGGACAGGACCATCCCTGCCAGCAACCAGGCGTCGGGCCTCTTACAGATCCGTGGCCTTACCCATCACCAGGTGTCTCCTGCCTCAGCTTCCTCATCTGGAATATGAGCGATCAGCCTTCTCTGAGACCCCTGAGGAGACACTGATGAGCTGGCTATGTGGTTCTTGGGCCCAGAAATGTCAACACAGCAGGGCTGAGAGTGCTTGCCGGGAACAGTCTTGCCAGGCCCTGAACTGATGTCCCTCATCCTGGACGTCCTTAGATCTGGGCCCATGCTGTGCTTTCAGAGTGGACTGCACTCCTCCCTCCCCACCATAGGCTTTTCCAGTGAGGGACCTTGCCTGTCCCCATGGTGAGGTGCAGTTCAGGGTCGGGCCCTGCCTAGTATCTGACTAGACCATCCAGCTCAGCCTGAGGAACCTTGCCATGCCCCTTGATCTTAACCACAGACAGTCTGGGGGCAGGCTCAGCTTGACTTTTGAAGCTCCAGGTGACAGCTACCTGGGCTACGTACAGGACAGGTGCTTCATCTTGGTCCTCTGGCCCATTCCACCTTCAGGAAGCTCAAGTTTCAGCCGCATATGAGAATTTCAGCCTGAGAGACCCAGTGGACAGTTGCCCATCTGTGGCCTGTAGACCCCAAGGGCTAAAGCCAGGTCACCATTCTGAGCCACTGAGTCCTCTCAGGTATCCACAAGAACAGGTCCACTTTCAAGGTCCTGTCAGACATGGCGATGAGGTCAGCTGGTCATGGAGCCCCACCACCGTCCCTCATTACTGTCACCCCACACAGCACTGAGATGCTCCCAGCCACTGGTACGGACAAGCAGGAAGTCTGGAGAGGAAGGCCAGGCTCTGGTCTCTGTCACTGGGCCTCTGTGTGGGCCAGCAGCCTGGCCACAGTGAGCTGGGGCCAAGGGACCTCGCCCATAGGCTTTCCTAGGTGGTAGACTGCCAACCCTCAGCAGCCCGGGGACAGGTGAGGTTTAGTGACTGCTGGGTGTGCCTCATCATTATGTTTCAATTGATTGTAAAAGTTGAAATTAGGAATTATTAAAACTTCACAAGTAACTATCGTAGTGAATGGCAAGGCAAAGTAATTAAATTTCAGGCTCCATTTTTAAAATTTCAATACAGTCATTCTGCTTATAAGTTGATAATTTATGGATATGGAGGTCTAATATGACACTGAGGACAAACTGCTCCCCTTTTACTTAAACCGTTCTCTATGGCTCGAAGAGAGAGAATGTTTTGAATTGGTGTTTTATTGAAATTAACATTGTAAATTTCTGTTTTATTAAAATTAACATTGTATAATGATATTTCTTCCCTTAATGGAAAATCATAAAAATGTCTTTACTTAAAAGGCAAAGCAAAACAATTTCTCTTTCTTTCAAATAAATAAGTGCAAATTAACTTCCACCTGTCTATAGGTTAAATAGTTTATTTTCTTAGCGTAATGACAGCAAAAAAATAAAGGGAGACAAAATGTTTTGTTCCTTGGTACCTATTATGGCTTTGGCATCCTTTCTGGAGTGCTAGCCAATTCCAACAACATCAGGGACAGGAGGAAATAAATTAGACATTTTAATTGTGAGATTATAACATACTGATGGGGGAGCTGGGGAGGAGCCAAAACAAATTTTAATGACAAAACAATAATCTAAGCAAAGTAGAAAACATTAGACTCTACGGGCTTTGAAAGAAAATAAAGAAGCCACATTAGAAACATTTCCAAGCTTATGAAGCTGGTGAACGGCAAGACGATATAAATGATGAAGGAGCTGACAATTTATTATCCATAAAGCAGAGAGCTGTGAGTAGTAAATCAAAAGTATAATTGGGTAAAATTTGAGATAGCCTTGATAATGATGTTTCTGATAACCACCAGAAAGCCGTGCTCACACCGCACGCACACACACACACACACACACAGCCCGGAAGGGCCACATGAAAAGCTGACTGTGTCTGGCCCTGCATGGCTGTCCCATCACATTTTGCCTGGGAAATAAGACCAGGCATAAATCGGTCTTGGGTGAAAGGGTTCCACTCTTCAGATACCCAAACATTATGCCTGTTGCCAGCACAATCAGCAGCTCACCAGAAGGGGCCAGTGGAGCTGTGTGTGCTGCTGGGATCTGGTCTGGAGATAGGAGGGTCACGGGGACTTCGAGGGGCCCTGGCTCCTGCCTCCACTTGGGTCTGCAGCGTCGGTCTGTTGCCCCACTCAAACCTGGTGCAGGGAGGCACGGAAGTGGCGCAGACAGCTGGCGGGCCAAAGGCGCTCTCACTGGCCTCATTAGTTTGAATCAGCTTTGTTGAGTCGTAATTGACAGGAGTAAGACTCGCACATTATATCCACGTGGTGTGATGACTTTGAGAAATGTGTGCCCAGAAATGGTACCGCAATCCACGGGCAGGATGTGCCCGCCTGCTCCTGAGGAGGAACCTTGGGAAGACCCCTCCTCAGGCCTGCGCAGGCTTTTGCCCCTGCAGGCTCCTCTGCCTCCCTGGGATTCCATGGCAGTGCCCATGGTGTGTGCGGGCTCCCCCCGGGGCTGACTCCAGAACGGCGAGGCTCTTTCCTGAGCCACGGCTGCTTTCTAGACTGCTGACTGTCTCCCACCGGCACCGCCCACAGCTGGCTTCTCATCCTCTGCAGAGGAGTGACGGTGCTGCCTGCACGCAGGGCTGCAGGGACAGTGCAGCTCCGTGGAACACTTTCCCAAGATGCTTTCCGCACACAACCTTTCATTTCTCCAAGATAAATATTTAGGAAGGGGCTATGCAGTCGGGTGTGTTTAACTTCATGATTGCCTCGCTAGGCCGCCTGACACTCTGCTGGCAAAGGCAGGAAAGCTCCTGTGTTCTGCTTCTTCCAACAATTTTCTCTGTGATCCTTTGAAGTGTCCAAAGAATTTGGGGTTATTTTGAGTTGGATAGGTGTGAACATGGGTTGAGCACCTCTTATGTGGCTGTTGGCCGTTTCTATCTCCTCTTTTGTAAAACAGCTGCTCAAATATTCTGCCATTTTCATTGGAATGTTTGTCTTTTTACAAGATTTTTCTTGTCATGGTATATTTGTATACATTTATGTATCTATTGACATCTATACATTTACATTACAGAAAGATATATGTATATATGTGAAATATATATTACATAATACATAATATAACATATAATATAACATATTACACATATACATGTTAGCCAGGTGAATAAGTGGATACACAAGTATAGATTCTGGAGACCACCACACACACGCTATTGCTATTTGTTCCTAGGATGTGGTTTGCCTTTTCTTTTTTTTTTTTTAAACTATTTAGGGCAGGGTCTATAGGGTCTCACTACATACATTGGACTTGTAGTGATTATTCTGTTTTTAGCCTCCCAAGTGCTGGGATTACAGGTGCACACCCCCACGCCCAGTCTCAGTTGCCATCTCAGCGTGCCCCGGAGGCAGAGCCAGCATGGCACACTGGGGATCGAACTCCGGCCACCGTGCTGTACCTAAGCAGTCGCTTTAGTCTGCTGAGCTATCTGGCTG
Organism: Myocastor coypus; assembly: GCA_004027025.1. NCBI lineage: Eukaryota > Metazoa > Chordata > Mammalia > Rodentia > Myocastoridae > Myocastor > Myocastor coypus. The sequence continues at coordinate 148,812 of PVJA010000671.1, forward strand.
GCTCTGGTGTGCTTTTTTGTGTCTTTAATATAGATTGTCTTTGAAGACCCTAACGTTTTAAAGTGGATGGAGTCTTCCAGTTTACAATTTTGCTTATTGGATAAAACCAAATATAATCAGTGTAACCAAACCGTCTTTCTCATGCTATCTTTTGTATGATACATCTGTTCCATCCTTTTTTGCTTTCATTGTTATCTCTGTATTCGAAGTGCATCTCTTGCAGATGGGTGTAGTTGGATCTGGCTTTTCTAACCAGTCTAAAATTTTTCATGTAACTGCCCCAGGATTGTAACATACTTGCTTATGTGATTTGGATAAATCTACCATGTTCTTCTCCAGTTAACATCCAGTGAGTTTGTTTCTCATTCTCTTGCTATTTTCTTTGAGTTAATAAAAGAGTTTAATACTTCTTTGATTTAGTCTCTTAGTTTGCAACCTGTAACTATTATTGCTACTATTCACTGCGATTACTCTAGGGTTAAGATGCATCCCCAGACTCAGCAGAGTCTATTTAGAATAAGAAATTTTGACTCTTCGTACTTCTCATGTGATGCCTGGTATTTTCTATTTATCACTGCCAAAGCAGAGTGAGTTCTTCTGAATGTCATCCTACATGCCCGTGACACCTCGTTTTGTAATTGTTGCTTTTTCACTTTTACAGGGGTAGGATCTTTCTTATATGGCTTTGCTGTTTCTCCTCCAACATAGTTGGTTATCTTTTAAATAAATTTCAAAAGGACAGGGAAAGAATTGCTTTCTCCTTACCCACTGCGTCACTTCCGGTCTCCCATCCAGCTCCTCCTGTCCGACCCTGTCCTGAACACCCTGGTGCTCCCCGTGGTTATTCTCTACCTTCAACAAGGACTCTCAGACCTTGAATCACATAAGCTGTCACTGTTGTCCTCTGGCAGGGGCTTGCAGCTTGCTGGACACCGATTCTCTCTTTCCTTCAGTCCCACCGGTGTTCTGGCTCTCCAGCTCCTACCGAGAGCTCAGAGCTCAGGAGGTGCCTTCCCGGGCCCTGCACCCTAGTGTTGCTTTCTCTGTGGCATGCGTTCATGACTATCACACCGTCTTATTCTCCAGGATGCGACTAGGCCACATTCAGCGGAGTTTGCTTCCTGACTCTGCTGCTCTGTCTGTCTGTTTTCTACTCCTTCTCCTTCGCCCCCCCCCCCACATCACTGCTATTCACATGTCTGACAGCCAGTCTATTATAAATGGAAATCAGATGTTAGAACTTTAGGTCATTTGTTTCCAGTTGTGTTCTACCCCCACCCTAGTTCTCCTGGTTTCTAACACTAACCCACGTGGCCTTTCTCCCAGGACCCCTGGCCACTTCTTTTCATCATGCTTTTTCTCTCGCAGTGGGATTGGACCACTTCTATCCCAGCAGACTTTCTCCTGTGCACTCTCAGGCCCTCCACTAGGTGTGCACTACGGCTGGTGTTATGGTTTATGTCTAGTTGTCCCCCCAAAGCCTCATGGAGTCATTGGGTGGGGACTTCTAGAGTTTGAGACTTGATCCATGATCCCTGGGATTATAGGTTTTAGTACTGATGGGATTATGGGTGGAAGTACTTCTGGGATTATGGGTGTAGCCTAGGGCGGGAGCTAAGGTGGAGAGCCTGAATGTAACATAAAGAGAGACAGAGAGACAGACTGGAGCTGTTGCTCTCTGCTGCCCTGTTTGGTTGGCTATCTCTGCCGCCATTTTGTTGCTGTTCCGCTGCCATGAACTGGATACTCTCTGCTCTGTTCCACTCAGCCTTGGGCCAGCCAAATATGGACTTAAACCTCCACAAACTGTAAGCTAAATAAACCTTTCCTTCCTTCATCTTGAGTGTCTGGTATTTGTCCCAGCAATGAGTAAAAAGTAACTAAGACAGCTGGCTTCCCTTCTCAGCTCTTTTTTTTTTTCTTTCTCTCTCTCATTTGTGTACTTGGTATAGGGTCTCACTATGCAGCGTGGACTTGTGACAATCCTCCTGTTTTCAGCCTCCCCAGCACTGGGATTGCAGGCATGTGCCACCACACCCAGACTCTGTTGCTGGCTCAGTGCACCCCAGGGCGGGGCTGGCATGGCATGCAGCACCAGGGATGGAACTCTGGTTCCCCAACTTGCCCAAACAAGCTCTTAGTCTGCTGAGCTATCTCGCCAGCCCTTCTGGAGTCTTTCTTCCTGAGTTTCTGTTTCCTGCTACGACTCCTGTCGTCTCACTCTGACCAGGTTCTTCTTCATTTACCTGTGCCGTACAGCCACGATGGCCTGCCACATAGGCAGTGCCAGCTGCTTTATTATCTAATCAAAGGCTGCACCAAGAGAAAGCGAGGTGAAAATTTAACAATTAGCTGCTTAATTTATCCCATGCAGATAACTGATGCAGATAATCATGTTTTTGTAACTTGTTTGGCTTGAAATAATCAAGTTGACTCTTCACGATTAAATAACGAGATACTCGCTGAATCTCTGCCTCACCTGGAACCATGACAGCATGTGGGGAGATGGAATCTTTGTATGAGAACACAACACATCCATGTGACGTCCCCTGGTCCTCTCATTAATTTGTTATCATGCCCTTGTATGTAGGTGTCATTAGGCAAGTTTTACATCTTGATTGAGAACTCTGTGTTGTCCACGTGAAATCTCAATTTGGATGGAACCTGATCGTTCATGCACGTGTTTCTCAGCTCTTAGGTTCACATGTTGTTCTCAGTGTGGTTGGTGGGGGTCCTGTGGAGAGGGTGACGCTTGAGAGCCCTGGGCAGTGTGGGGGTCCTAGGGAGCCCCCCATAATGCTTCCAGGCAGGACTGGGATGGGCAGCCTGAAACAGAACTCCGCCTCCCCCAGATGCCCCTTACGCCTTCTGCCTCCCTCTTGCTTTTCAGGTGCTCTGCTTTCACATGTGAAGGCCCAAAATCCTCTGCATGTGCTTCCTTTGGTCCCTACCCCTCCTTTAGTCACTTTATACACATCGTGGTGACAATCCTGACCTAAGCCTTCACGTAACCCCTGCCTTCTAGAAACTTTTGGACAGCAGGAGACAGATGTGAAGCATGAGGATGTGTCATCTGGGACCCAGAAATGAGTGACGGGTCATGTTGGAACTGGGGGCAGTTTGTGAGGAGGAGACCCTGGAGGACATCAAGGGCCTTGGGTGCGTGGGGACTGAGGTGGAGGGATGGGGGAAGGGAAGCTTCTGAAGCAGGAGGTGGGGCCTGAAGCAGGCTGTGAGATGTTCAGAGCTAAGCTGAAAGACAGGTGTGGTCCTCAGCCCCGAGGCAGGTGTGTGGGCTAAGGTTGCCTCCCCTTGGGCATCCTGGAGAGCTGCGGTGGGCCAGAAGCACTGGAGGAGAAGGTGAGTGGGCTTCACTCAGGGATGGCGAGGTCCTGGTGCCCTGTGCCTATCCCAGGCAGGACGCTGCCTCTGACTGAGAGGATCATGAAGAGATGTAGGCCTAGACTGGCGCCTGGACTCCTAGCTGGCCCTGCAGACTGGAATGTGCATCTGAGTAAACCCCCCTCTCTCTGAAGGTGTGGGTGTCAGGTGCTTTTTGCATGGCTTCTCCTGAGCCCTGCTGGGCCCAGGCCCACAAGGATGGGCCAGCCCCACCTGGCCTGCTCCACACTCTGACTGTCCCTCATCCCCTGGACTCACTTTCAGGACTCCGAGGACATTCCCGACATTGATGGCCTTTCTGACTGGCCCAGATCCTGAGGACAAAGCACCTTGTCTCTCCACAGAAGGCCAGTGGGTCTGACTGGGAGCCCAAAGTCCAAATAAGAGCACACTGGTTAAAGACACAGGATGCGTGGTGAGGCAAGGAGCATGAACAGCCATCATTTCTCCAGGTAGCCCCAGGCGACCTCAAGGCTCCAACCTGCAGCTGCACCTGTTGTTTCCCCAGCAGACTCTGCACTGAGATCCAGGTTGCTGGACTGAAAGTCACAAACTTGACATCTAGTTTCTGAAGACTGCAACAGCACAGGCAAGAAGAGCAGCATTGTCCTTGACCCTTGCACTGAGGACACTGAGCTTCCAGCCTGGAGGTCAGCCTGGCCACCTGGCTCACCTTGCCTGCTCCTCAGCCTACCCAGACCTTGTTTTGACTTCTACAAAAGACGAAAAGACATGGTCCTTGTCTATCCACATCTGGCTTGTGTCCCTGGCTCGCAAGCCCCCAGGAGCTGGTTTTCTTGTTGTTCAGGATTTGATCTTCTGGATTGAGGATTTAAAAAGATAACAGATCTGAGGCTGGGGATATAGCTTTGCAGTCTAAGCACCTGCTTGGCAAGTGCAAGGACCCAGGTTCAATCCCTGGTACTGCAGCAGTGCTGACCCTGGAGCTCTCGAGTGCTACCTGCTGAGGGGGTGGGGGTGGGGAGTGAGGGGTGGAGGAAGGGAGGAGGGTGGCACACGGTGTTGTCCTAACGCTAGGGAAGCTGAGACAGGAGGCTCACTATGAGTCTGAGCTGTGTAGTGAGACCTTGTACCAAATAAACAAACAAACAAATAAATAAATGAAAAATTCAAGACGATAAAAGATCGCACTCAAGTTCTACGTTGGAAAGCAAAGTATGCAAAACAACAGGAGCTCATTTTAGAATTTGGTACGTGTACTGGAACTAAATGCCCAGGCTGCACCAGGGCATGTGGAGTGTGCCGTGTGCAACTCCAGGAAAACTGCGGTGAGCACAGCGCCCCCTGGAGGTGCCCCACGCACAGCCACTTCACGTTGAGGATCCTTCTACTTTAGTCATCAGAGTGCATAAGTTATGTATGACTCTAGAGCCATATAGAACTGGAGCCAATTCTGTCAAAGTCTAATTTTCTTTTTAGAGCTTTAAGCTGGGCCAGTGATGTTTTAATTACATTTGGAGAGCGCAAACATCATTAAATTCCAAGAATTGGTATGATTTTAAAATCATTCCTAAGCACCCTTCAGAAATACGTCAGAGCATGACTGACTGAGTGTTGTCGGCGAGCTTCTAGGAAGGAGCTAACTTCGTCTCTTGCTACCTTTACTTAACATCAGGGAATAAAGGGACTTATTTAAAAGAGAGGAACACTGACAGTACTTTTATTTTTCCCTTGGCAAAATGCAGGCCTCTGTTCTATGAAAGAAAGACAACCAGCTCACCTAATCGGCCTTTTATTTGCTAATCAAACCCCTCATGAACAATGCATGGGATCAAAAGTTCACAGGCCATTGTGGCAGTGTGGCTGAGATGCCTGGGCCTCAGAGGCTGAAACGGAATGACCCGCTCAGCTGATAAATAATTTCCAGGGCGACTCACCTTACTGCTGCTGGCTGTGCCCAGGTCCCCACCCTGGCCATGGTCCTTGCCCTGGCTGGGGCGGCCACACAGGCCACCGTTCTGACAAGAACAGAGGCGACCTCTTTATCAGCCATACTAATTTAAGCTTGTAATTTAAGATGTGTGAAATCCCATCTCAGAGAACAGAAACTGCTGGGCTCCTCCCGCCCCTGGGCCCTCTCTGGCAGCCCTGGGATACTGCAGGGAGAAAAGGGGCGGAGCACCCACACAGAGGAAGTCTCCGTGAAGGCCCTAAAGCACTGGTCATCTGCTTGTGAGAGAGTCTGGTAAGGTGGCACGTCCTGACCCCAGCAGGACTGAGATGCTGGTCCGCCTGCCTCTGGCTGAGCAGTCCTCCCTGGTGCTCTCTCTGCAGCGAGAGGAGGAGCAGCTCCCTTAGGGCTGCAGGCTGAGAGCCACAGCACCCAAGACAGCCACTCTGCACCACGCCACCAGCCGCAGACCCTCATGAGGCTCGCTGCTCCATAACCCACCAGTGGTGGCCTTGAACTAGTAATCCCAACTCTCAAGGGGGACTGAGGCAGCAGGGTTGCCCTGAGTTTGTTGCCAGCGTGGACTACATAATGAGATCAAGGCCAGCCTAAGGTTAGATCTGGACCTTGTCTCTAAAACAAGACAGCAAAAGTAGACAAAAATAAGGTAAGACAATACAACTTCATGTTAATGGAAGCAGCACAAAATGCTTGCTACTAAAAATTGCAGAAAATGATTGCAAAGTCAAGTTTATTGTTGGTTCTTAGCACTGGGCCTAGGGATAGCTCACCTCTTCAGGTGACCGGAAGGCAGAAGTCGGAGTTTGCTAACTATATTTTCCATGCAGAAGCTATCTCAAGGTAGATAGTCCCCGAGAACTGGCCAAAATGAAGCGAGTTTGAAATCAACTGAACATGGGCAGCAGCCAGTTGGCGCAAGCCGCAGGGTTCTTCAGGAAATTGTGGGTCACTCTACACGGGTGAGGTGTTCAAGTCACAGATACCTACCTGCTGTGCTGGGAAAGCTCCTACAAAAGCCAGGACAGCTCTCCTGTCCTCGTCTTGGCGCTGTTCACCTACTCTATTGATCAGGCAAACATGAGGTTTTTAAAAATTAAACACAGCATGGGGATGCTAATTGAATTTCTTCACCTGCCTGAAAATCAAAGCAGCCGCCTTGTCGTGTATCAGGCCCTAGACCTGCCTGTGAGAAGTCACCGGACAGGCATGCACACCACCTGCACATCGCCTGTGGTCAGAACCCAGGTTACACCTTCTGGGTGCACAGGGACAGACTTCTGGTCCCCAGAGCACTCGGTATAATCATTAGTGTGAGAAGTGGAGCCCTCTCCCTCCTGGTCCCAGGGTCCCCATGGTCCAGATCTCTGTTGGGGTGGAGCCCAACTCGCTGGCATCACAGAATGGGCCCTCACACTGGTGCCCAGTGAAATCTTGTCGTCATCCTGGACACCTAGGTGCCAGCTCTCAGTCAGCTTCTGGAACTTCCCTTACCTCATTGTATGTGAGCTCTGTCACTGGGTGGCTGGTGACCTCCATGTCTGCCCACCTGCTGCTTCAGATCAATGCTGCTTGCCTTTGATACTTTGATGGGAGTGGGGCTTTGGTCATCTCTGAAGGATAGAACTTTCTAGAGCACTCTTGGATGGAGATTGATCAGCCAACCGACAGCCCTGGGCAGAGGGCACTGCCCTCCTGAGTCATGTCTTTGTGAGGGCCTCATCCCTGTGACCCAAAGCACAGGCTCATCCCACATCCAAAGTCACTGTGAGTCTCAACACCACATGTCACCAAGAGGCGGCAGAGTGTGAGCCCTCAAGGGAGTGGGAAAGGGTCTGAGGTCTCTGAAGTCACCCAGAGGGGGATCCCAATCCTGGAGGGGACAACACAATGGGGGCCTCCAGGTGAGAGGGTCTGTGGGAGCAGCTGGAGGAGGCGGTTGTGTGCCACAGCTCCCTTGGCACCAGTCCTTGCAGGCTGGGCAGCAGGATGAACAGATGGTGGGCCCAGCAGAGCTCGGCAGGACCGTGCACCACCAGACCCATCCAGGGTGTGAAGGGGGCCTACGTGGCGGCGCTGAGCAGGGAGTGTGCTGCCGCCGTAGCGGGAGCTGGATTCCTGGCACCTGCAGACAGTGAGGGGCACTTGTTGGTCACTCGTCCAGTCTTGCATGGATCCCAGTGAGCAGCTGCCCATGTCCTTCTCTATATATTTGGGGGTCTGGAGCCTCTGAAGTGGGACACTATGTTGAGAGGACAGTCAGAGCTGTTATTAAGATGCCCCTTGGGGACACAGTCCTCAGAGGGAGACTAAAGTGATAGCCTGGCTGACTGTCCCTTTGGGAGCCTGGCAGAGGTCAGGGTATCCTCCCCCCATTGGTCAGGTCAGCAGTAGCAAGTAGGCATGGCTGATCACAGGGACAGACTTCTGGTCCCTGGGGTGGTCTGAGTGTAACAGCGTCCACCATTACAGCTCATACCAGTGACCTTTGGCCATGGGGAAGTAGTTCAAATAGTTCTATTTCCAGATTTCACTTCAGTCCAACAAATATTTATTATCAGCAGATATATACAGGGGACAACAGATATATACAGGGCCCTGGGACAATTACAGGAAGAGGCACAGGAGCAGGGGAGGTCTCAGCCCCCTCAGAGAACAGCTGAACCAGGGCATCCCTCAGGCTGGGTATCCCTGCCCTGCCCTGTGGAGTTGTGGTGGGCAGGAGACTCCAGGCTGCAGGGTGGACCTCACCAACACCACCCACCTTCTTCTTCTGATGGGCAGTCCTGGCAAGTGGACTCAGGACCACGGGGCTGTCCCACAGGAGAAGCCAGTGTTATGGGGTCGACTTCAGAAAATAGACCTTGCCCTAATGCCGTATATGCTGGTGCCAGCCAGGTATGCATGCAGGGAGGTACAGGAGGAGAAAGAGGAAAAAGAGGAGGAGGAGGAGGAGGAGGAGGAGGAGG